>RDSH01000020.1:0-120319 GCA_009428295.1 Tilletia walkeri
GAGCTTGGAGGCCCTCTCCCCAGGAGAGGGCTTTTTTTAGTTACTTAAAAAAATTGGAGATGATAACCGACAACCGTCGGGCCCGAGTATTCGGGTCAAGAAGTAAAACGAAAAGTACTGTACTAATTGAACGGGCGGTAAAACCCCCAAACGCCGAAAAGTACTCAAGGCCCAAGGGATCGCTCAACGGTCAAGTACGTTTCCGTGACGGGCTCTCTGGCGAAACCCCCTCGAGTAGTCGATACTCGATAGTCGATGCAAAATATCAAGGCTGTCATTAAATATTTTTCATTCCGCATTCCGCATTCCGCAGGTCCCGGAATGCGGGATTCCGCCGGTTTCCGCAACATTCGGGGACTCTCTTCTACAGTAGTCACAAGATCGCATGGATATGGGTCTCAATCACATTTGTACTCGTACATGGAAATTCCGGCTACCGGGCGAATAGCCAGAAATTCTAAAATTGCCATAATTTCAATTACGCTCCGGGAACCCCCGGAATTGGCTGCGGAATCCGGCTAAATTCCGGGAACCCAATTCCGGGGCGAGCTCCGTGCTCATCCTTACCTCAACGTCCGGCTTCGTGATCATGTGCGTGGATTTCTCCGATCCCTTTGACCCCTTGGCGTTTCCTTTTCCCGCCACTCATCGACGCATGCATGTACTCCGACACTATCTCTCGCTGGTGAAGGTCCAAGCGGAAGAGGATGGTCTAATACACGATGTCAGACTCTATCATTGGTGCCACAACCAGTAAGTACGTGATCTCAAGCGAAAGCTTTACAATGGATTCGAGGTCGCGCGTGTGCAGCCAAGCAACGACGGCCTCACCTCCCTCTTCCTCTCTCAATCCGTTTAGTTCTACGTCGCCCACGCGCTTGACGGCGACCTTTCGGCCGAATATGCCGCTGCTGTCTTTAGGAGAGAAAGCTTCATCCTCAACCAGCGCAGCTGTGATGGATGCACGTGCAACCTTCTCTCGGTATCTCGCCTCTGTGTTCATTGCGGTTACGAGCTCTGCCCCCGGTGCTATCAAAAACCGATGCAGGGCCCGGCCGTGTTTCGTCCGGAGCGGAACCTTCAGGACCCTCGAGCGGAGTCGGCGAGGCCGGCTGGAGATCCACTGGCCTTCCAGTTGCTTAGGAACGATGCGTATTCCACGCATAACCCTGTTGCTTTTGCCACTACGACACAGATCTCCGCCGACGACCTCAGCTATCTCTGACCCTGTGGTTCCGCGACCTTTGTTCAGCTGGCGTATCGGCAGGATGCGCTACGGAGTGCGAGCATTTAGCAGTTCGTCGAGGCCTCCAAGGAGGACGCTTCATTACCCGACGTCATTCACTTCCAGCTCAGCCCTCAAGAATTTATGGATGCACTGACGGGAAAGAGACCGTATACGTGGGTTGATCTCAGGGTATGTTAGGTATTTCAAATGATCTGACCTCGCTTATTTTGCTGATCTGATCTTTCTTTCTAAGGACTTCAGGACTGCCCTTTGGACGCCGACCTATCCGAAGTAGCACCGTCCCTGAACGCGGCTTTCCGAGCTGCCTTTGCGTGGCCTGAACAGGTTTACTTTCCTGTCCGCGGGGAGAGTTCCCGGTTAGCTCCCGCCATCTCCTGGAGGGACGCAAACGCGAAGCTCTACGCCAGCTCAGCCACTGTCGAGTATAGTACGTAGCCATCCCTCTACTTCTTATCCACATTGGACGACTGACCGTAGAACTGTTTTTATCTGAACACAGTAACCACCCAAGCCCATGTTGGCGAAGCTTGAGCTACGGGCCTCGCTTCTCCCCCTCGCCTCCAAGCGAGGTCCTGCCGCCGCCTGCGCAACATTCCCTACCATGGCTGACCCACTCGGCTACTCATCTTCACCCCAAAACTCACCAAACGGCAAACACATCTGCGACCCTTCCCCACCCCAAGCGGCTTCTCCACATCCAACACCTCACCCTCGCCGAACCATCTTTACTTCCGACCAGAGGGTTGAGGAAGTCACAAGGATAAGAGTACCTCTATCGGATTGCGTGGGGGTAGGGAGGAACTTGATCCTATAGCTGTGGAATGCTTGGGGGTTCTGTTCAGGAGGGAGGCGACGGTTGAAAGTAAGGTTGTCCCCGGAGCTGGCGCGGAGCTGGTGTTTTGCGGACGTCGCGCTCCTCCGACGGAGCGCTCCCCCGGAGCTCATTTCTGGAAAATTTTGAGCTTCGAAACACACGGAGTCCGCTCGACGGACTTAATGCGGAGCGCGGAGCCCGATAATGAGCTTTCCTGAGAAATATGCGGAACGCGGAGTCGGCTAAATGTTTTCGGAATTTTGACGGAACTGTCGCGGAGTTCCGACAGAGCTATGAGGTCACGTGAAAGTCAGAATTAAGGGCCACGTGACCTTATTTCCAGCGCGCTCCGCCGGAATTCCGTCAAAATTCCGCGGAATCGTGCGGAAAATTCTGGGTAAGTGAGCAACTTCAGGACACAAGAACGGCATGAAACATGCACACTTTTGCTTTCATAAGCTAGAAGAGGTACTTTGACTGCAACAGATACAATTGGAGGCACTAGCAATGTCGCTACACTCAAGATATAGTTGTCGTGGAAGTCATTAATATCACGACTGAGCCCCGCGGAAGTTCCGCGGAATTCCGGGCTCCGCACACGCGAAGCACGGAGGAGCAATATGAAAACCAACCAAAATTACGCGGAGCGCGGAGCTGGGGTTGCAGCTTTCATGAAATTCCGTTGGAACACGGAGCTCCGTTCTTCCCACTCTGCCTTATTTGGCGAAGGTGAAGCTCGCCCTGAAAAATCGAAACTCCGACGGAATTTCGAAACGCGGAGGCTATGGCCATTAACCTATTTGTTTGAAAGCCCGAGGAGGGAGAAAATTCCGATGCCACTGGTGCCTTATGGACCAATTTTTCTTGCAAGCATTCTCAACCCGTGGTCAACTTTTACCACCCATTCCACGGATCGATTACCCATAACCATCATTCTATCATCCGACAGCTGATTTCTCTGCCGGGCGTTTTCCTGACCGCCTTAAGTCAGCAGGATTGATGACATATGTATGACACTGGCTGCCTCCTGGGCGCTTTCTGGCTGCTGCGACGTATTTCAGGACGATCTGATTGGTAAGGTAGGAGGGGGGGGGGGGGGGGGAGGGGAGAGAACAAACACGGGAAACGAAACAAAGAGATGGGAAAGCTTGTTGAGATTATTTGAGACCGAGGCACTGGAAGAGAAGAAGTAGATTATTGTCAGTGGATGCAGATTGCAGAGAGAAGAGCGAAAGGGAAGAATAAACTTACTGAGAGTTAGCCGTGGCGATCAGCGCGCCAGCGCCGGCAGTAGCACTTGTGGCAGGATCGGAGGGCCAGGTTTGGCCAACCGCCCTTGGAGGCGGGCTCCAGCTCGCAGTGAGGGCACATCCTCTCAACTGCGGCCACTGCGTCTGGCCCGTCCCGGAATTGGGAGGGCACGACGTCAGCAGGCACCTTTAACAGCTGCTTGGCCACAAGCAGCCAATTAACTGTAAGGCCCTGCTGCCACAGATCTTGTTCGTATCTGTTGAGGGAGGCCCTGAGCTGCTCCCGAAGCGCTGCATAAGCAGAGCCTCGGGGCGCCGGACCCGCCACCGTGCAGCCGTTCTCGATCACCCAAGCTGCATCTGTCAGCGCCGTGATCGGGCGAGCAAGCAAGGATGAGAGAACGTGCGGGATGCTCCACTGCAGCCCGTCCCCCGAGATCTGAGCCTCATAAGCTCGGAAATGTCCGGCGAGGACGTTTCTAAGGGGGACACGAGGCGGCATCGAGAGAAGAATCAAGAAATGAGATTGATTTCTGTATGTAAAATGAGATATGAGAGAACCAGCTGCTGCTTGTCAGCGGCCAGCGCAGGAGTAAACTAGAGAACCGAGACGAGCTCACTCACTAAATCTGAGATCTCTGAGGTGGCAGGCTGCTGCTGCTTTGGCTGCTGTAGTGCTTGAGGCTTGAGGCTGCTGGCTTGTGCTGATTAAGCGCAGGAAAAGTTTCCGCTGCCGGTGTCTTGCTGCCTTGTTTGCAGAAGGGAGGTGCTGCACTGCTGCGCCGAGATCTGAGCCTCGTACGCACGGAGGTTTCAGGCGATGACGTCGCGGAGCGGGACAGGGGCTTAAGGCGGCATCTGGTCTGTGCAAAAAAGAAAATGAAATTGCTTTCTGTAAAGAATGAGAGAACCAGCTTGTCAGCGCAGGAGTAATGTTGTGCAGATGTTATCCGAGCTTACTCACTACCTACTGATGGCTTGAGGCTTGAGACTGCTGCTGTGCTGCTGCAGTGCAGTTTTTCCTCCCTTCGCGCATCCGCGAAAAAAAAACATCCGCGGCGCGGACCGAGCTTTTCGCACAGGGCTCTGCGAATGGCGGAGCGCGGAGGGAGTCTTCAGCAAAGTGCTCCGCCGAACGCGAAGGGCGGAGCAGTGAGCGCCCGAGACCGAAACATTTTGCAGCGCACGGAGCAGCTGATCGAAAAGTCGTAATATTAGCGGAGCTCCGCGACCTCCGCGGCCCTGGCAATAATGCCGGTTTCAAAAATGATGGCCTCAATTATGGCCAAAGTACACGGATAAGTAATAACCAATTATGAAACAATTTGTTCGCGGAGGGAAAAAAATGCCCGCCCTCCGCGGACTCCGTGACCTCCGCAGTCAATTTTGGGCGGAGCTTTTACTCCGAAGCCGCCCGCTGAGGGAATTTTCCGCCGTGCCCGAAAACGCCGCGGGGTACGGAGCAACTCCGTCTGGTGCAGCGGCAATTTCGCGGAGCGCGGAGGGGTTCAAAGCTTTTAGGCCGGTTACCGCGTAGGCGCGGAGGGAGGAAAAACTCCGCGAATACAAGATCGGCGGAGGCGGAGGCTTTTCTTAAGCGGCCAATTTCTGCGGAGTTTTTCGCGGAGGTCGCGGAGGGAGGAAAACCTATGCAAAATACCTCCGCGTCCAACCTTAGGAAGAAGACGACTGAAGCCAGATATGTGGAAGAAAAGGGAAAACAAACATAACGAAAGACAGGAAAAGCGGCCTACTTGAGGCACTGGAAGAGAAGAAGGTTGTCAGTGAGAATGACTCAGAGGCAAGAGCGAAATGGCATAGAACTTACTGAGAGTCAGCGCCCGTGGCGATCCTCCCGCCAGCGCCGGCAGTCACATTTATGGCAGGATCTCAGGGCCAGGTTCGGCCAACCGCCCCTCGTGGCGGGTTCCAGCCCGCATTGAGGGCACATCCTCTCAACTGCGGCCACTGCGTCTGGCCCGTCCCGGAATTGGGAGGGCACGACGTCAGCAGGCACCTCTAACAGCTGCTTGGCCACAAGCAGCCAATTAACTGTAAGGCCCTGCTGCCACAGATCTTGTTCGTATCTGTTGAGGGAGGCCCTGAGCTGCTCCCGAAGCGCTGCATAAGCAGAGCCTCGGGGCGCCGGACCCGCCACCGTGCAGCCGTTCTCGATCACCCAAGCTGCATCTGTCAGCGCCGTGATCGGGCGAGCAAGCAAGGATGAGAGAACGTGCGGGATGCTCCACTGCAGCCCGTCCCCCGAGATCTGAGCCTCATAAGCTCGGAAATGTCCGGCGAGGACGTTTCTAAGGGGGACACGAGGCGGCATCGAGAGAAGAATCAAGAAATGAGATTGATTTCTGTATGTAAAATGAGATATGAGAGAACCAGCTGCTGCTTGTCAGCGGCCAGCGCAGGAGTAAACTAGAGAACCGAGACGAGCTCACTCACTAAATCTGAGATCTCTGAGGTGGCAGGCTGCTGCTGCTTTGGCTGCTGTAGTGCTTGAGGCTTGAGGCTGCTGGCTTGTGCTGATTAAGCGCAGGAAAAGTTTCCGCTGCCGGTGTCTTGCTGCCTTGTTTGCTTGCAGAAGGGAGGTGCCGCACTGCTTCTGCTTCTTGCGGATGGAATTCTTTCATTCGCCGAGCCATCGCCATTCGTCGCATCAATGAATTTAATTAATCAATCTAACAATCAAAACAATGTCATCAGTCACTATCTCATCTGTCCCTTCGCAGCTTCGCACTCACTCACAGGTCACAGCTGACCTCATCGGCAGATGTTGATGCGAATCTCGCTCTGCCTCAGCTTCGTCTTCACTGCGCTACTTTGCCTTCTCAGCTCGGCGTCAGCATCAAGATCACCCTCAGCAACAGGCAACCGTCTTCTCCTCATTCACGTTGAGGCTTGAGCTTGGAGCTGCTTCAGTAGTGCTGCTTGAGTCTTGAGGCTGCTTGGGTGCTTAGCGAATAAAATTTCGCTGCCGGTGTCTTGCTTGCCTTGTTTGTTGCTGCCTTGCTTGCAGAAGGGAGGCAGATTTGGAGCTTGAGCTCTTGAGGCTTGGAGCTCCGATCAGGGTTCAAAGCGATTCTGGATATTGGCCGAGACGGTGCCCCTTGACTTTGCACCGATTGCTTGGATTCGGGCAAGTGCCAACGTGATGGCCCGCTTCAATAAAAGTTGCGACATCGACGAGTGGCCTGCTGATGCGCGACTTGCGCATTTTTATTGGGTATGCAGTGCGTACCGAAATGGTCTGATCGACTGTGAATGACTCTCACCGGCGTGGACGGTCGAACAAATCCGTCGACTGGTTGGCGCAGGGGTACAACTTTCATCAGCACATTATTGAGATGATTTTATACTCTTCCTGTACCAACGACGCCCATCATGGTCTACTCTTCCTCTCCCACCAACGCCCTATTTGTTTTTTTTTTGTGAACGGTTCCCTGATCCGGCCAGCTGCGCGTCCCCAGGGGATGGCTCTGGTGACCAAGTCACCCGGCCTCGGCGTGGTGGCTGGCCTGCGTGCTCTCCGTCAGATTGTGGGGATTTTTTATCTGCCAACGATCAAGCAATCTCCACAATCTGCAGCATGCGTCCATTCTGCAAGCAGCAAAAGTAAGACACCGCAGCGGCATTAACCTCGCTTCAGCTTTATTTAAGCAGCCTCAAGCCTGAAGTGAGTAGCTCGTGAATCATGACTCATTACTCATTACCAGCAAGCGCTTTCTTTTGAGGTTACATCACATATCACAATCATGCCCCGCGTTCGGGTCCCACTAAGAGATGTGATTAGGCGATATCTAACGGAATATGAGACACGTTTTCCGGCGGACGACCTGCAGTGGTCACTCCCCCACGTCTTTTCTTCTCTACTGGCCCGGCCTTTGAAGGCTCTGGAGGACGCAGCTTGACCTCGGTCGACAGGTGACATAGAGGGTGACCGAATCTTACTGTCAGGTCCTGCTAGGCCTGTTACTACCGTCGCTGGCGGAAGGTCCGGCACCGCAGAGCTTGACGTGCAAGGTAAGTTCCTGGTCCCCTTCTCTTTTTTCTTTCCTAACACATGTGACTAAGCGCCTGCTTCCTTCACTTCCCAGTGTCCAGTTTTTCTTCTTTCGATCTCAGCTCAAATTTTAACTGTTAGCATCTTCAATCTTTAACATCTCTCCAATTCAGATTTCAGCATCTTCACTCCGCTCCCATCTCCCATCACAAGGTACAACTATCACAAGGTACAAAAGATACTTCACGCCTCGCGGTGTTGTCTATGATCGTCTGTGCGGCGGTTCGCGGCACCGCGTTCCTGTTCAACTGTTCAACATGGTCAAGGACGATGGCAACTGGTCGCCGGAATCTCTACCGGCGGTCCGGTGTTCATTCAAATACCGTATAGTAAGTTCGTAGCAGAGCGCGGGTGAATTGAAATGAGCGACATTGGTTTTTCCGCGCGCGCCAGCCGCGGAGGACAGACGGCCCGTCCGTCTGCAACAGGGCTCGCGCGACGAGCTGATCCTGGGCGGCAGAAGTCAGCATGGGGTTGAGCATGACCGTGCGGACGCCGACGCCTGAGAAGTTCCGGTACGGATTGTTTTCGAACCAGGTGAATCCCGAATCGATGGCCCATCCCTTAAGGGCGGCCTCTTGTAGCCAGGAGTCGGCGCGCGCCTGGAAGAGAACCGATAACCCCTTCGCGATGGTAACGTCCATGGAAAGGACCTCAGCCGAGATCCTCGCCACTGGGAAGAAGTGCTGGGCGGCATGTTGTAGGTATCTGTCCCCGTCCTTCCGGGGAAGACAGCCGAGGACCGACTCCCGAGTTTTGCGGAGGAATATGGTTGCACCGCCTGCAACGATGTCGAGGCAATTGTGGCACAGTTCCCTGCCACACTCGCTGCACTGAAAGCTGCCGAGTACGAAGTGCGAGCAGTGGTCGCGCCGTGCCCCCCCTTTGACAATCATGAAGTCGTCGACGTCCCCGGCCCGGCCGAATGCCTTCTTAGAGAAGGCCCTCGGCCTCAGCGACGAGCAGCTGAGACAGGTTATGAAGGCGGACAATATCCTCCCTGCCAAGTTCGAGACCTCCAAAGGCGCAACGAAGATGGGGAAACTCAAGTGGTCAGAGGTATGCGACATTCTCCTGACGGAACCCAGGAAGCGCTCGTTTGTGGACGTGAGGGTACGTACCTAACAGGTCGTTTCCTAACCCGTCTTTACTCTCAGTTAACTCCTTTTCCTTAACCTCCACCCGACACAGGACTTCCCTAAGGATGGAGAGCTGGCGGACTATGCCGCGGGGCTTACTCAGGCCTTTTACGCGTTGTCGTTGTTCCCTCGCATGCCCACATCATACGAGGATATCAGGATGACCACCCTGGATCGGCACCCCGACCTACTTCAGTGGGTCGAAGACAACCCATGTCGCGATGCGAAGAGCAAGATCTGCGCCGCGACAGAGCTCGAACGAGGGAACCGGGGTAAGTCCGCCTTTACCTTTCAATCAACCTTAAGCAGAACTAACCCTTGTGTTTGCTCTCCTTCCCCTGCAGCCAACACAGTCATGCACGTCGACGAAGCTGGCGTCATCAACACGTGCATCTGGACCAACGAAGACACGCCGGAGGTCAAGTACATCCAGGAGACGGAAAACTTCCATAATCCGGGCCGGCGACACCCACTGTTCTCGCCTGTGTTTCCCGAAGGTGGCCGACCCGACCGGCAAGGAGAATCCATCGGCCCGGGGGAGGAAGCAGCTGTGGGGGTTGCCTTCCGAGAAAACATCAAAGATGTTTTCCTCACCGCGGAGGATCGCGGGTCAGTCGCCGCCATCTGGACCGTCTTCCCCAAGTGCGCGCGGCCTTTCATGCAAGTCGCGGCCGATCGTCTCGCTGCTGCGGGCCATACGGACGAAAACGCGTCCGGGACTGTCCTGTTCAACCATCAGTTTGACACTAGCAAGGCGTTCGTCGACGCCCTTGTTGCGGTGGGCGCGAGCCAGTGTGCCCCCTTCGTCATATTCCAGCGCGTCGGTGAGACGGTCGTTATCCCCCCTGGATTCCCTCACCAGGTGAGTCCTTCCTCGATCCGGCTGCTTCTTTTGATCTTTTCTCTGACCACGTCTCCCCCATCAGGTTGCCATCATTAGACCCTCGCTGAAGGTGGCTAAGGACCTCATCCCGTTCAGCAGCATTCCGGAACCCCTCCTCGTCCAAAAGGAGCGCGCTCAGGCGGCGAAATACGGAGTCACAAACGGGCAGGACGCTTGCATGCTTCTCCCCACGCTCTACAACGCAAGGCGAGCGGGCTCGGCGTTCCAGCTTATCACCTTATGACTGCAAAGCAGCCCATCAGAGCCTCAAAAGGACCGAAACAAGGCTGTGTTGCACCCTGCGGACAACGGGATGACTCGCTCTGCATCTGCAAGAAATCGAGGCCATGCCTGGCGACGTTTTCAAACCACCTCAAGATAGAAAGTATCGGCCATCGTGGTGATTGGAACTTCATCCTGATCCTGTACGATATCATCGGAGATTCGTATATGTTGAGTTCTGAAAATGATTGGAGAGTGCCATATACATGGCATGACCGTTGTTCAGGTTTGATGCAAGTATTGTGTGACGGCTTCAGTCTATATGAGGATGTCGATTAACGAAGGCGGATGGCCATATGGCCACCAGAGTTCAAATTTGGCTTGTCTCTGACGAAAATACGGCCTACCGCGGGTGCATGAAGAGCCACAGATTTCACCCGTTGATTGCAAAGACTAGTGACTTCTTCTACAATGCAAGCATGACAAATAACGTCAAAGTTGAAAAAGAATTGCTGATACTCTGGCCCAACGGCTATCGGTTCTATTTCCATCTGATCTTTGGGTCAATTAACAATCTATATTTTGTTTTGTGCTATTCCCTCCGCCTTTTAAATCTATAATTACGTTTGACTCCACTACCTTGCGAGCTATCTCTTTTTGGCCACGTTCCTGTTGTGAACCGGCATGTTTTTCGGACCCTCAACTCTCACGTTTCCAGTGCGTACCCGCGGCAAAGAACCTCGAATGTGTTTTGTCAAAGTCGGAAAAAGACCGTATCGTTCTTGGATCTTACAAGGACCGCGGGGAAGGATCTACTCCATCTGAGGAGGAGATGTAGGCGATAACGACTGGGCCGGAGTGCTCGGAACGAAGTTCTCTTCAGCAGGAGTGAAATCATCTGCTGTCGTAGAGACTGAGAACCCATTTTCTGGACTGAACACTTGGCGCAGTGCACTTTGGACTGAATTGATTGTGTTCGTTCTCTTCGTTTGTGTCCTTGATCATATCCAGTGCAGGGAAGAATGCAAATTTTCTGAATTCTGCGCACTCTGTCGTATGAACGCATCAATCGCCCCTAGGTGCCACTGTTTGCAGAGCTGGAACACGGACATCATGCAAAGGCTGAGGGATATGTGTCGTTTGATGAAAGAGGAGGGAGACTGAATGAGACCAATCCTTGCATCGCAGAGCCCAAGAAATCACCTGGTGCAATGCAACATTTGTTCATCAAAAATCAGAAGACGTTTCAGTGTTTTCGTCTGATCCTGCTTCATTCACATCAAAGCGAAAATGATGTTGTTTTTGACAGCCTTTTCGTGTGTTGATTTACAGAGATGATGATGAATTGATTTCGTGCGTCAAAATTTCGCACTTGATCTCACTGACCAGATGAGCCGTGCGAGAAGGGCAAAAGTTGATGACCTGTTTGCTCCTGTTGATGCCAATGTGAAATCTATTTTCAGAATTTTATACATCTTCTGGGAGGATGCCCTGATTCTTGACGACGGTCTCTGATGATTTGAATCACCAAAACAGCCTTTCGCAATCTTAAGACCTTTTCAAGATCTCCTGCGACTTCTGATCGAACAGGTGCATCTGCGAATGACGTTGGATAGAGCATTGACACAATCTTTCTATCACGGGCGGCAATACTGAGATGACCCAAAACTGCAATGTGTTTCAGCGAATTCATCTTCTGTGACTCTGAGAACTCTTTTCGATCACTGCTCGTGATGCCATGCCCTTTCTGCTCCCATAACAATGAGCCAGAGACTGGATGTCTACCTTGAATTCCCTGATGAGTGCGGACAAGTTGAGCTTGATGTTTTCATCCGCTACGATCCCTTGCGCTTTTTCCACTGCTTCTGATATCAGAAATTCTCCTCTTATGTAACTAGCGGATATCATATTGTTCCAATTCAATCAGGTAAAGCAAGTGAGCATGACGGTATGTGGCCTTCTCAATGGCAAACAAGCTTTGTCTTCTTCATTGCGGAAGTCTTTTCCACTGAGTAAGGAGGCCTTCTCGGCAAGCGGAGATTTTTCCCAGTACGGCAAAAATGTGCGTGTAACCGACAACCGTTGGGGTCTGGAGTCTAACAGGAGACCTAATCACTCTACTTTCAGAGTAAATACCCAATAACCACTGAGTGATATCATGAGCTCACACTGGATACAGTTTCTCACCCATTGTAGGAATATGTATTTTCCCGCGGACGATCGATTGGTCACGTGACACACACAAGGGTGTCCGCCTACACAGTCTGATTCCGATAGCGAGTGGCTCAAAAGGGATGCCATGGTTGGAATGTGAAAACTATGAAGTTAGAAAGAACAGCAATGAGCTGGAACATGTCAAAGTCGAGGTCTGCCCGGGAAGGTCTCATTCACTCTCTTGCTGAGCATGTTTGAACCCAAAGCTGCGATTTCCCCTTCTTCCACTGCTAACCACCGTTCTTGTTCACGACGCATTCAGCCGCTTACTCCATAGCCAGCGATCAAATGCATATTTGTGTCCATCAGAAATGCGAAGGATCGGAGACAAAGGTTGCGAGGTGTTCCGGCGAAGTTTAGATTCTGCGGACGTGTGCGTAATTCAAGCCGAAAAGAGTCAAGGAGCCTCGCCAAAATGAATCAGGATACGAGCTTCTGCTGTGACCTCAGATGTTGGGAAAAAAATCGGCCAACCACGCTGAACTACGATTGATTAGTGTTCCATGCAAAGACACAAACTGTACCAAGACCAACTGAATCATTTAGTCCAAGCTGCGTGCGCCAGACGATGCGTTAGTTGAACGTCTATAGTTGCTCAACGCTTGTGTGTATCCTTCTGGCATCTGTCGGGGTCGGAGATCGGAGCATGGAATCATGTAGTGGGGTCACCACGACTAGAGTTAAATGATAGCAGCTATAGCGATACCATGGTGGTTGACATCAAACACTCGCAAATATTTTCGGGTTCTCGCAAGCGAAGAACCTACTGGCGACAGACAATCTACACATTACGACGTGTAAAATTCGGCAAGAAAAGTAGAATACCGTCCACACTGATCTCGGAAATAAGCTGCAGTGATTCATTAACCAAAATAACCAACTGAAAGAATGTCGGGCATGAATTACAGGCGGGAACATAGATTTGAAAAGACTTGGAGCAGTAGCAGCGTGCACGTACCCTCAGCCAAGTCAAGCAAGACACGGAATGAAACTTGCTTCTCAAGGCTCAAGCACGGCTGATTCCAGCGCTTTCGTCTTTTTCGCAGGTTTTCAAGCGATGATCAATACTTACCAGCATACCTCGCGCTGCGCCTATGCCGCTCGTAGGCGTCATAAAACAGCAGCTGGTTGTGAAGCATCAACTGCACGAATCTGAGACCAGATCTCTGGGGATGGACTGTATTGGTCCCCACTCCACGTGCTGACCAAGCACTTGGACCGGTCGATCAAAACCCTCGGAGGACGCAGCTTAGCTCATTCCCAGAGAAGGAGCGGATGGCACTCCTCGCGGTTTCGCCTATCTGATTCTGTTTATCTCCGCGCCTCGGACCTCCTGTCGACACCGCACTCCCTTTTTTTTTTCTGTGTCAAACTCTTTCCTTTGCTTAAGAGATCATCATTTAGTCGTTTGGTGTCTTCCTTTCTCAAATCACAATAGGATGGACCTCAAAGGTGCGGCTAAAATTTGAGTGCTTTTGAATTTCCTTCCTTCCGCCCCCGCGCTCACGACAGTTTCATGAGAGCTAGGCCACTCCTTGCTGATTGCTGAAATTTGCCGAGACTGACTTGAGTACTTGAGCCTCTTCGAATTTTTGAAGACGAAGCCTAGCTCAAGATCATGCTGAGATATCATGAACAGGTTGACCATACGACGTGTTTCCAGCGCTCCGATCTCTTGACATTTGCGACGACGGAAAAGCTCATAGGACACGGTTTTTTTGGCGCTTTCAACAATGGAACTCTGGGCAGATATTCAGGGTCTCAACAAGAACCGTGCGGAGCTACAGACAGGCAAGGAGGCTGTGGTCAGCGAGGTTTGAGACACCTCGAGCAGAAGCGCGAGGAGCTTCGAACGACCAAGAGACTCTGGTCGCGGAATAGAACGAGCTGGAAAAGAATCTTGAGAAGCTCAAAACGGCTAAAGAGGCCGGGGTCGGGGAGGTCAACGGCCTCAAGGATAATCACGATGATCTGCAGATGGCTAAAGAGGATCTGCTTTAATAGGTCGAAGACCTTGGGCTGAGTTGGGAGACAGACACAAGTCTCAACACCTTCGCTCAACCACTCTCAAATGGCTGCCTCTCGACTCATCAAATGGCCTACCCACCTCGCCATCACGGTTGACGTCATCCTCGGCAATGCGGACTCCGTCGACAACGTTCACAAGGTGGACTCCACCATCCACGACTCTGAGGGTACTGCCGCGGAGGCCAAGACTCATCTTTGGTCGCGCATGCCGCCCAAAGAAGGCGCGTACATTGTCACTCAACCTGCCCTCGCTACTTCACCGCTCCGATTCAACATCAACGATCCGGAAAACATGAGGTTGATCCCTGAAGCCTTACGAATCCGGAGAGCGAACACCTGCCTCCGACCATTCCCTTCATCAACGGCATCGGCGTCATCAAGACCGTCCAACCCGATCACAAGAGGGGTCTCTTCGGTGGCTTCGTATTACTCAACAAGGGCTTGGTTGGGTCGAGTGGGAGGCTGGCGCCCGCTTCGACGATTTAGTCAAGTTTGCTGCATGGATGTTGCCTCCTCCGCGAACCCTGGTGTCGTTCGATGCCCTCCTCGCCAAAGTTTTCCCCCAAGGGGACATCGAGACCATACTCCGTCGGGTGACAAGCCTCGACTCTGCCCCACAAGGACTCCTCTCCGCCCTCGCCATCGGAACCGCTGGATCGTCGGGCCGTGCTGCAAGGATCAGAGAAGTGCGCGCTACGAAGGTTAAAAGGCAGATGGCCGAGTCCTCCGATCCGTTCACCGCTGCACCTGTCGGAGACCCAGAGAAGGCTATCACGGACTTCAAGCTCCCCACCGTCACCGGCATAGTTACTCGAGCCGGAGCGGCAGCAGGCCCGCCTTCCTCCCCCAGTCCCGCACCCAAGAAACAGCGTGGTCATGTCCAGTGACGTGGTTCCTCAAGGCAACAACGGCCGTTTTCACCACCAAAGTGATGCATGCGCCTCCTACCTCGCTATCCTGCTTCCGATTCTCTTCCTACTCTCGTCCTCCTTCTCGTTTTTGTCGTCCTCTCGTCCCATACTGGTTTCCGGGCATTCTCCCCAGACTGCGCAGCTTCGTTTCGAAATGAACCTCTTCCCTTTCCTTCTCACTACGATGCACTTCTGCCTTCGGTGCAACCTCAAATCCACAGCGATGGCATAACAAACTCACCTCTACAATTCCGAGAATAGAACGAGCCTGCACACACACGCAGGCAGGCAGCCTAGGTCAATCGCCTCTATGGTTTCTCTTTTAACCTACATCGACCTCCTCTCTCTACCCCCTATCTGGACTGCGTCTCTGCGCAGGATCCAAACAGCCTCCGAGTCTCACCTTGTTAGCCTTCGTTCACACGCATCCTCCTCGTGTGCTCCAGCCTCCACTCATTTCTCGCCGTCTGCTGGTCTTTGCCGGCGCTTACAAGACTTCACATTCCATTGCATTCACGTAGCAGCGACAGAGGAAGTCATACCTCTCAAGTTCCTCTTCACTTCTGCAGCCCCGTCCCGTCCTCGCAGGCACCGCTTCTCCCAATTGCTGATCCTTAACCCGCACAACACCCTCGAGCTCCAGTAACTCTCTAGTTGAAGCGACCGCCCGGGCCCGTTCCAGTGTCAACTGGACCTCTAGATGGTCTACCTTAGCCTCCAATGCAACCAGTTTGGCAGCAGCCGTATTGTACTTGTCCTCCCCGTCAGTCCAGAGTTTGACCAGTTCGGTCTTTTTCATTCCGGCATCGTTGATGAGAGCCCTGAAAGGGCCAGGATCGACCGAGGAACCGGCCTCAGAGAGTATCGCGCGCATTGAATCAAGCATCTTGGAGAAGAAGTCGTCGGAGAAACACTTGGCGTAGTCGCGCACGGCGGTGCAGTCCTCGACGAGCGTATCTTCCAGCAACCATGGCGGACTGCTTCCTCCATCGTGAGCATCGTCACGCGAGACTGCCGCGACTTGACGACCGGGCGCACCGCCAGTATCGACTATCGACCTCTTGTGGTCGCTAGATGTTCTCTAGAAGGAGCCGATTCGTTTTCTCCAATTACATCGCGTCCTTCTCCAGAGTCTTCACGCGTTCAGCCGACGAGCTGTTCCTGACGTGTAGATTAGCATTGCCCTTCTCGAGTGTCTACCTTGGCCTTCGACAGGCGCAAGTTTTCCTCTGCATCTCTAACAGAACGACGTAACGCGGTAACCAATAGCCATGCTGCGAGCCTCATCCAACGTCATGAGGTAGACGTCCTTGCGGGGTTGGAGGACGCGGGTGCCCGACATGCGTGAATAGTCGGGCTGGAGTTCTGGTGGCTTCTGGTTGCGGCGGAAGTCACCTTCGCTGCATTCGCTCTCCGTCTCCGAAACAGTCCTGCCGGTGCCGCCAGAGGAGACGGGTCCCTTGCCTTTCGCGGCCGACGACCACTCAGCGCGAGAACCCAGTACAGAGGTGGATGAATCGAGCGCCATGGTGATTACTTGGGGACGGCCAACTGGTGGATCTGGACGCGACGATAGTCGCGCAAAGAAGTGAGGCAACAGACTAACAGAGAAATATGATCGATTTCTCAGGATCGCGCTTGACTTCGACTTCTCGCGTCGCGACTCGCGGCTAACCCACCACCATCAAAACCTCCCTCCTTGCTTCTTCCCTCGAACACTCGAACGACTAGATGTGACAATCATGCAGAACGGACGTCAAAATATTGAATATGGTTCCACTCCTTCGAGAGGGCTAGCGATGGAGCCCCTTCCTGAATATGGACTGTTGATGGTCGCCACGACCATGGGAGACTATGCCATCGGATTCGGAACCGCCACTCAGGAAAATGTGTTCACCGCTATTAGAGAGGCCAACCTTTCATCATCCTCGGCACGCTCCCTTCAGCGCGCTGCGACCCTGCTACCTGGAGTTTTAGATGGGTCATCTCCTGTTGACAAATTCTGGGCATGCATGGTAAGTAATTGGTTCATTGTCCGGCTTCTTTCTGGAGTTCGGAAACCGTACTGATATGTGTCAGTTTCGTAGCCTGCTCCTTCGGAAGGCATTCGTGAGGTCCTGGGGGGGGGGGGGGGGGGGGGGGGGGGGCGGGTTGCACGACTCAGTGCGGTCTGCCCACGAGTCCTCCCAACGTCTTTCTCAGAGTCAGACCCGCGGTCTTTCTCTCTCTACATCGCCCATTCGTACGCTTCACAAGGACTCAGCTCAGAACGGCAACCGCGTTCGTACTTCTACCTCCCGTGGACTGTCCGCCACTCCCTCCACCCGGTCGTTGCCCTCCGCTTCTACGCCTTCCAAGGTTCAGACATTGTGCCCCCGCCCAGTCCCGACCTCCAGCCAGTCAGTGAGTGTTGTCGACCCGTTTCTTGCGTCATGTGTTGCGCATCAACTGAAGCTTCTCGTCCATGTCTTGTTTCCTCCAGGATGTAGGATCGCCCCCCATCTGGCTCCGCTACGCCGCCGAGCGCCCAGCCGATCAGATCGAGCCTGGCTCTCTCCAGACAGCACGTGAGCATTCTTTCCAGTTGAAGGAGTTCAACTCAGTGCAATTGAGTTGACCAGTAATATTCCTCATCTCACAGGGCGTCTCTAATCTATCCTCTGAGACGGGATCTGACAAGAACCTGAGCGCGCAGACGATCCGATCGAACAACGCTCCCACAAGAAGAAAGCACGTGAGCATCCATTTCAGTTGGAGGAGCTCAACACACCCCATGTGCTAATCAGTAATACCTTGCACCCCGACAGGGAGTCCTGACTCTTTCTTCTGACTCGGATTCCGACACGAGGGACGACATTGCTATTCGCAACAGTTCATCGTTTCCATGCCGGCAGCCGACGTTCTTCTCTGCCACTCACCGCCATCAGTAGAACACCTTAGTTTCATCAGAAGTCATGAACGCATGAACGCACGAACGCATGAACATCCAGCGAGCCATTGTGTTGCCGTTATCTTTCCCTGCCGAGATGCGTGAATGCGTCCGAGTTCCAATATTTAGCCTACGGGTTGTTTGCAGCGCGTTTGCAAGGCTGTTGCTAGATATTTGCAAGGCGTTTGCAAGAGGTTTGCACTGCGTTTGCAAAGTATAATCTTTTAAGACTCGACTTATCTTCTCTTCGACAACTGATTATTCTAGGACAACCATCACGGGCAGTCACAGCTATAAAGGCAAGTAGTGATGCATCCTCTCTCCAACTTCCCTTCCCCCCTGCCCCTGGGGTTTCTCTTCAATTATACTTTCCCTCCCTCGACGGCGTTATAACCTCCATTAACCCCATCCTCCTTTTCACTCCCTCTCCTCCACGCCCATCAGTCAATTTTCCTCGAGAGCCGGTATACCTGCAGCTCTCCCTGGATTCGTCCTTGGAGGAAGAAAAGTTCTCTCCTCTGGCTCCCCTTCATCCACCCCGGCTGGGATACCGTCGTATCCTTCGAGTTCCGTCATCCCCAGCCCCTCAAACACACAACGTCTCTCTGATTGCCTCTCTCATTCCCTCTAGCCCTCCCGCAACTCCTGCGCCTCAAACTTTCCCAGCTGCCCGGTCACCATCGCCTGACTGGGCCGCGTTCATAGACGTTCACCTTCCGCGCGTTCGTCCTGTGCTGCATGGTTTTCACGAGGACCGATCATCGCGCGAGGACGAGGAAACGGAAGATGACGACTCGTCACAAGCGGAGGAGGATAATGCCATGGAGACGGACGACTCCTCGGATTTTTCTTCGGTTTCTGAGCGAGGCGATGACGTACTGGAATTCGACTCCGAAGCCGAGGAAGAGTCCTTAAATTCATCCGAACGGAGGTTTGAACGCGACGACGGATCGCGGTCCCCGACTCCTGAGCATGATCCTGAGGACGACGAATCAAGCGAACCTGATGAATCAAGCGACTCTGACGAAGACGAGCATATCGATGCCGTGGCAGAACTCGTCACCATGCTCCGGCGACCGTCCGGTAGCTGGCGTCCACAAAGCGAACGAAAAGAATCCCGAAAGTCCGTCAAGACAGCAAAGTCTTCGAACCACAAGCAAATCCCCTCGTCCAAAGATGTCCAGGTACGGACGCAACGCGACAGATTAATCCTCCTCGCACGGAGCGGATCCATTGAAGAGGAGGAGGACGTCAATGATGAGGAGGAGGAAGACACGGATGATGACAAACCAATCGCAGGACCATGGAGGCGCAACCACAATCCTCCCTCCCCGCCACGCACGCCTCCGCCTCATGAGGTGAGTGTACTGTGTAATACAACCTAATGACACTGATTAAGCGATACTGGCATGGCCCTAACCCTTCTTAGCAACTGGTCGCCATCCCCACCAAGTGCGTTACCATCCAGCCTAAGGACATGGCCCTGGCACGTCGTTTGCGAGGCGACCGACTTTATCGATCTCCTTACCGGTATACTCATAAGTCATAACTCCCTAGGCTTGCGCTCGTACTTCATTGTCATTCTAGCTTCAGGCCTCAATGCGGATCTATCGCAGTATCGCTTTTATCTACCTCTGGTTCCCTTCATACTTGGCATTGGTCCACGCGTCAGCCTTGATAGATGATTGCCGATGCGCTGATGCTTAATTCGCACCACGTACCACCACCATCACAATCGGTAATCAAGCATTTTCAGCCACACCACCTTCCCATCAAGTCTCATCTATCCAAAACCCTTTGCGGCACGGCAGACGGCTCCTCAACTGAACGATCTCGGTATCCCGTTCAACATTGATCAGTTACTATATGCTCGTACGCTGCAGATGTTTCAAGAAGTGTACGTGGCACGGAGCGCGTCCGGAGGGCCTTATGGTTCGCCAGCGAGTCTGGGCCGCACACAAGGTCGTTGATAAGCGGCTGCTGGCATTGTGGCCGGTCGACCGGGGGGGGGGGGGGGGGGGGGGGGGGGGGCGCTGATGCTGCGTCAGGCTGTTGACGGCAACAAAACGTTGGAGTTGGTCGGCGAAGACAGATTGGAGGCTAGTGTGAGTTAATACACACGCTCTGAGCTGCCCATCGATCATTCGCTGACGGGATCGTCCACTCGGCTTTGGTCTCTCCGCGTTGATTTCTACTTTCTACCCGCGCACAGGATTACGAGGACTCTTCAGAAGCTACGACCGATGATGAAGACGACGACGGAGAAGATGGTCACAGTCCACCTTCTCTTGACGAGGACATGGGATGGACCAACGAAGACAACGGTGGGGTCCAGACAACGTGCCCTTTGCAGGGGCCACAGTATCATAGTTCGGTCACGGACCATGCTGCTAACGTGCACGGGCAAACCGGACTGCCTCGCGATACCTCAAGCTCAGACCGCGAAGTTGACGCTCTCGCTGCTGCGTTGGCAGGATTGAACGACCTGTTTCTTGGAACCTCCGACGATTATGATGTCGATGGCGAAGATCCGCTGGTCGACGATGCAGTCTATCAGGCAGCAGCAGCAGCTGCTGCAGAGCGAAACCAGGTCAGAGATCCAGAATCTCCAGATCTCCAACACGACTCGCACATTGGAACGAGATGGTTACGCGACCTGGTGGGCGATTACACTCCCGGCACCCGCCCTACAGACCCGCCAGAGTACCGCTACGAGACGTTGACTTCTGGAGAGAAGCTGTCTCTCGTTTTCTATCGACGTTGGTTGGCGACAGGTGGGACCGTAGAAGCCTATACGGAGATCGGCAAAGCGTTTGATGAGATCGGACACCCGTCTTATCCCTAGACCCTACACATGGCCAAGGCATTACCGGCCTCTCTTTCAGAACTCAAACCACGGCCAATCGACATGTGCGTACAGTCCTGTATCGCGTACATCGGTGACTACGCAAAGAGGGATCGTTGTCCGTGGACGAGGGTCACAAGGAGAAAGATTCAAGCGGGGTGGAGAGGAAGCGATCTTTCACCTGCGGAGAACCTCAACGTAATCCAGACGGCAAGCCTCGTTGACAGATTATGTACCTGCCCATATTGGATCGACTCCGGGTTATGTATCGCAACCCGGACTTGAGCGAGTTACTTCGGTATCGGGCTATCGGCACGAACACTTGCAGGCGCTACGGACTGCCCGGGACACAGACGACTGGGACGACTTCGTCTTCGCAGACGTAACGGACGGGCTGATCAACCTCCGACTGGCAGACGAACTCGGCCTATTTACCACCCCTACAGACGTTGCTATCTCCATCGCAACGGATCGGCTTGGATCATCACAGGCGCCTGTCTTAACACTCCTCCCGACATTAGGTTCCGCCGTGCGCATCAGTTCGTGCTAGGGATCATTCCCGGACCCAGTTCGCCTGGGGACATTGAGTCTCTCTTCCAACCCTTGATGGAAGAGATGGCACAACTGGGCGAAGGCGCTTGGGCCTGGGACGGACTGGAGCGCGCATGGTTCCTGCTACGAGCGTACCTGGTCGGGTTATACGCCGATCAACCTGGCAGTTCTAAATCGAACAAGATGACCGACACCCAAGGTAGACGAGGATGTCGATTCTGTGAGATTGACGCATACTACGGCCACGCGCAGACCAAATCAACCCCGAATGCGACTGTCAAATCAGCTATACCATCTGCGGAAGCCACGACATCGGCTCAGCCCGGGGAGCAGGCCACACGGACCCAGAAGCGAAAACGGGCCGCACTCTCCACATCGACCCAAGCATTGGCATCTACGCAGTCAAGAGACATAAGAAGAGAAGGAGAGGCCCGGAACGATCCGCCTATCACGACCGCTGTTAATGGGGGAACGGAAGGAGAAGCTTCGAACAACTCGTCTGTCACACCCGCTATGGAAGGGGGAACGTCAACTACATCGCCTGTGAAATGGGGCAAGACCCCTTCCTTCTCCTTGTCGACGCCTCCAGATCTGAAACTTCTTCCACCCAACGCATCCAGGCCGGCCAAGTACGAGGCTGTAGCACTTCCGCTTCGATCGGACGACATGCTCCGCTCGCACATAGCCCAACTCCAATTGGCGTCATCAAAGACGGAGAAGAAGCGAGTCGGTACTCGGACAGGAGTGGCTGCGTTACCGTTACTCGCAACTTCCTAGGCGTTTACTCACCCGGAATTCTTTCCGCTCGACATATTCCATCTTTTCAGTTTCAACGCATTGCAACTGTTATACTGACAGACATCTTCTTTCTTGTTGGTGCTTTCTTTGTAGAGGCGGCGGTGAAGAGATCCAGGCTGTCGAAGGAAGCCTATTCTGAACGCGAGAAGGCTCAGGCCACAAATACGCCTTGGGTAGCACCTAAAGGAGTGAGCGCCATCTACATCTACTTTGGGGACCCATTCCTCGGCACCGACAAGTACGGCAAGCAGGTGGTCTACTTCCCTTGCCAATGCCATGAACCCCCGGTCAAGTGTCAACGTACCTCGTCCCCTGCACGATAGTGGTACAAATTCCCTTCGGTCTCATGCTAAGGCCATTGGCATCAACATCGATCACTTTCCTGATCCCGAAATTGACGACATGTTCAAGGCACAAGCACAGGCAATGTCCAACTTTGCTCTCACTCCCGGTATCACGCGACAAATGGCTGTCGCATGGGTCACGATGTCCTGCCGCCCTCTTTCAATCATCGAGGATGACGGATTCCTGGCTTCCTTAACGAGGAGCAGCTCAAGATGATGCCATCCCATCAGACTGTCAGCAGGTACATCGCCAAGGTCTCTAAGGCCATGGTCCAGCACATCACCAACGAGCTCGCCGAAGTCAAGGGCTGCTTCCATCTGGCAACCGACGTGTGGACCAGCGCCAACGGACATGCGTTCCTTGGCCTTATCATCTGCTACCAGCAGTCCGGTGTCTCTGTACGCCGTGTACTTGAGATGATCCCCTTCTTGGACCAACATACCGCCGTCAATGTTGCGGAGGCAACTCATCGCGTCCTCATGAAGTACGGTGTTGGCAGCCGAAACTGGAACGTTGTCAGCGACAACGCTTCAGAAAACACCAGCATGATGCCTCTTCTTGCCGCAAAGAACGGACTCCCTCGTTTCAAGGTCGACGGAGACAATGACATGTCTTGCCGCGTCAGATGCGCCGCCCACATTCTCAACCTCATCAGCAAATCCATCTTAAACGGCTTCTCCCCCAAGAAGAAGAAGGGACAGAGCTCTCTAACCTCTGATGGCAACGATGACACCGGGAGGAATGGCGGTACCACTGCTGAGGACACCGATGATGCTGCCACGGGACATGAAGAGGGCGATTTCGATAACTGAGAAGTGGATATCGGCGATGACGACGACTCAGACTCGGATAGCGAGGCGTCGGATGAGGAGGGAGGCGATCGGGAGGTTGTCGTGGAAGATGAAGACGACCTCGCCGTCTCTAGAGCTCTCAACCCCGATCTTGACCTGACCGAGGACGACGATGAGAACCAATTGGACCTGATCTCGGCGCAGACTTCGAATGCTGGCAAGGAGGGCGTGACAAGCAACGCTGCGAAACGAGCTGCATGCGAGGTGAACATGCGCAACAAAGAGGTTGCAGATGCTATCAAGAAGTTGGCATGGCTGGCATCTTTGCTTCGATACTCTCCACGCAAGCGCCGTATCTTCGAGCGTCACTGTGCAAAGATGGGGTGCGAGGGTCCGCATAGACTGTTGCGGGATGTGGTCACAAGATGGGACTCGACAAAAGATATACTCCAGCGCGGTCTAGACTTGTAGCAGGGCATCCTATCTTTCACGGAAGCTCCTCACACACCCATTCCCCAGGAGAAGCGTCTCAAGCGTTCGAACGAAGGTGATCTCCGTAAGCTTCTGGATCTCCTTTTACCCATCGTCAAGGCAACGAAGCAGTTTTCCAGCACGACTCCAAATATCGGCGACGTGATTGGCATGTTCAAAAATCTCGACAAGCACTTCGTCAACGTATCAAAGACCGACGGCCTTGAAGAGGTGTGGAAGCAGGCTGCTGCTCGAGGTCACGCTATGTCGGCCAAGTATTATGGGCTCACATATCAGGCAAATGTCATTGCCATTGGTACACGTGAGTCTCTGGGCTTGTTCTCCGCACGACCAGAGTATCAGCATATGCTGACCGTTACGTGCTTTTGCTTTCTATACCTCAGTGCTCCATCCAAACTTTCGCAAGTACGCCCTTGGCCTTCTCAAGTGGACAAAGGACTGGCAGAATTCCGCCGAGGCTCAACCTCGTGAGGTCTTCCACGAGTCTTACGAATTGGACGAGGTGGAGGATGAGCCTCAAACCGAATCTCAAAGAGCTGCACACGATAAGCTCGACGAACTCTCCAAGGGCCTCTTGCAACTTGCTCAAAGCCAGCGGGAGAAGACCAGTCCCAGCGAAGCCATCGATCTCTGGCTCTCGGAGCCCATTACAATTTACACCCGTAGGTCCAATGGGAGAGCGGGTAGATCCGCTCCAATGGTGGTGGGCAGAGCGCGAGAAGGGGAATGAGCGAAGCGGTCTAACGGCAATGGCCCTTGACGTGTTCAGCTGCCCTGGTATGTCCATTATCTGCCTGATCGTGGTTCATCTGACCTGTCCTGCTCACTGCCATGTGTGCTGTATTTTTGCTACTCTTCCCTCTCACAGCAACATCCGTAGATGCCGAACGACTCTTCTCACGCGCTGGACGAGTCCTGACCCCACTTCGCCACAAGCTTGAGGCCGGGAAGATTGGACAGATCGTAACCCTGGGAAGATGGTTCCTCGAGAATTCAGTGCCCGAAGACCTGCTCGCGAACGTCCTCGAGGCTGAAGCCAAGGCAAGGAAGAACCGCCGACAAGCAAGGAAGGCTCGTCGTGGCAAGCGCAAAGCAATGGCGGCGGACGAAGGAGCGTAAAAACGTACGAAGATTATCAGCCAGGGTCATACCGATGACAACAATGAGTGAAGGCGTCGGCAGTGATGATGATATCGAGCTTGTCGACAACACGATGGATGACGATGAATGTTTCGCAAACGCATGCCTCTCCACCCCCCTCCGAGACGTACAATGCTCCACGCTACCCTGCGGCACATCGCCAGTGCAACAACAATGCACTCTGCCAGCAAGAACAAAAGGACTAGTGGACTACATGAATGATTCAGGGTCCACAGCTTCTCAACTCCAACACCCAACAAATGGCTTAGGCCCCTCTCCCAATTGGACACGCGTCCTCCGACGGCTCAACGTCTCTCTTCCAACACCCAACGAATGGCTTAGGCCCCTCTCTCAATTCAGCACACGCCCTCTTACGGCTCAATTTCTCTCTTCTCTCCTTCCAGCTCATCTGTGGCACGGCGGCGCGCGCGCTATGCTGACTCTGTGCACGCCTTCCGATTGCTCGATGAGCTACAGTTTCGAAGTCTTTGTACCACATACAAACCAGAGAATGAGACCCTTCAAGCCTCTAAATTCTAAAAGTCTGATTCACCTTGACTAGTAGCCCGGAAATTCCGTCGGAGTTCCGCCTCCGTGGAGACGGAAGGCGGAGTCCAGATATCGAACAACTGTTGAAATTGCACGGAGTGAGGAGCTCAACCTCCAAATTCAGACGTGTCTGCACGGAGCGCGGAGAAGTTTAAGAATTCTCCACAGCACTCCGCCGGAGCTCGGAACTAATGCTGGAGCTCTGTTATTTCGTTTCTCGCAGCCGGAGCTGAGATTTTTCCGACAAGATTCCGACGGAATTTGATCCACGGAGTGCGGAGCCCTCCGCGCTACTCCGGGGACAACCTTAGTGAACACGGCTTTCGCGGCAAAGGGGGTGCCCCAGCATGTTCGCATGCTCTCCAGCGAGCTCAATGGCAGCACTTTGAAGATCAACCCTGCTTTGAAATGTAGTTTGGGGGAGCTCTTTCAATACAGGGATGTGATTCAGTCTGCATTCGACGCGGAGGAAGTTTGTGGTTCCAAGCAATGGGTGCGATATAAGGTGATGTTTGTGCCGTCTGAAGCTGCAGGGATAGAGCTCTCGACCACCATTATCAAAGCCGGAATTGAGGAAAGCATCGGTGCGAAATTGGTCTGCGACCCTCACCGGCTGCGACACGCAAGCGAAGGAGCGGAGGCGGGCTTGCACCATGTGCAGTTTGCCGTCCTTGAGGAGTACAAGGTCCGCCGCCCTCGTACAGTGGCCATTGCGGGAGTGGAATACCAGATAAATGAGTTCGTGGACAAGAGGCGTAAAAGTCCCTGCTCACGTTGCCTTGGTTTCCACAAACCCTTTGCTACAGGTACAGGATGCCACAATCCAACACGATGCGAACATTGCAGCTCAGCTGCGCACAGCACGGACGATCACTCGTGCAAGCACTGCGCCGGACATGGAGCTCGGACCTGCCCGCCGATTTGCGCAAACTGCAACGGCCTACACCGCTCAGACGATGGGACATGCAAGATGGCGCCGCAGATGAACAAGCACACCAAGTGCTGGCTCGTCCCCTCTCATGGTCAAGCAAAATCGGTTCGGAATCAAGGTCGGATCGACTATCAGAAGGCGCTCAAGGTCTTGGCCGGGGAGCGGAAGCAGAACGGCACCTCCCCAGTAGTAGCAGCAGCAGTAGCAGCTGGAGGTGGAGAAGAGGATGATGGCGACGTAGATGTGGGAACCTCTATGGAGGTAAATCCCTCTGCAAGTACCTAATAAATGTGTCCTAACGGGCACAGCGGTGCGGGTGTTTTGCCGCACACCCACGACGAGCCAACTTCTCGCAAACGACGCGGACGAGGCGGGGTCAAGCACCGCAAGAAGTGGTCTCAAGACATTACTGTCTTGCACGCCAACGTAGGCAAAGGAGAGAGGAGCACAGAGGCGGTGCTCAACACATCGGACAGAATGGGAGCAGATGTTGTGCTCTTGCAGGAGCCAAAAGTGTGGTGGAGTGAGCTGCGAGGTGAGTGGGTGCCTCACTCGTGGCTCAATTACGAGGCAATACTTCCCGAGGGTCGAGAAGGAGTCAATAGGCCCCGAGTGATGACCTACGTGAGGCGAAACCACCAGCGTTTGCGATTCGTCCCCATGCAGCACTCGCTTCAGGAGACGACCACAGACCTGTTGGTGATCGACGCACTCGGCGGCCGGCGCAAGAGGAGGGCGAGTAAGACTGGTCAACGTATACAGCGCACCATCTGGAGGCAACTCAGTCCGGCAAGGAGAAGAAGTTCGCGCGCTCTCGGCAGCTCCCATCCAAGCTCGGCAAGCTCCCACACTCGTTGCGGACGACTTCAACGCAGTCCACAGCGGTTGGAGCACAGAGGCCACGTCTTCCAAGCGGGGATCAGACGGGATCCGGCTGAAGAGCTGGGCGATGGCAGGAGATTGGGAATTGGGTCTAGATCCAGGTACGGTCACAAGGCGCGGATATCCTGGTGAGCTTGACAGTGCCATTGATCTGGTATTCTTGTCTCCGGCTCTCAACCGCGGCGGTTGGGAAGCTCAGTGCTCTGCAAGAGTCAACCTTGCAACAGGGTCCGACCACTACCCGATTGTTACGACACTGCGGCCGCCTGAGACACTTGCGCCACTCCCGGCGAGAAGACCTCTCAACTTCAAGCGGACGGATTGGGATCGCTTCGTACAGACCCTCTGCTATCAACAAAGTGATCTAGACGAGCCCATGGTCAAGCTCGCAGGTGCGGAAATAGAGTGGGAGGCACAGCTTCGGCTAGATGCAGCCTTTGCCGCGCTGCAGCAGCTGCTCTCCAGCTGCTTGGAGCTCACCACGCCTAGATGCACGGGATCGGACAGGGGATGTCAGTTCTGGGATGCGGAATACGATCAGCGCCTCCAGGAGATGCGAGTCGCGGAGCTTAAACTGGCGCAGGCCCGGGCAGATGGCACCAGAGAGCATCGAGCGCGGGAAGAGTGTCAGCGGACGAAGATGCTATTCGAAAAGCAGTTGGCGAAGAGCAAACGAGCCTTCTTTGATGAGCGCATCAAAGCGCTCAGCGGCGATGAAGTGGAGTAGTGGGGGAAAACGAAGGGACACGAGCCCTGCCCTGATCGGTGAGGATGGGGTTGCTCGCGTGGTGGGAGCGGAGAAAATGGCGCGGCTGCGGGATGTGCTTCTCGTACCACCTGCTCCCACTCAGAAAAGGCTTCCCGACCTCCACCGGCAATCGACATGAGCACTGCCCGACACGTGCCTTCGGAAGGAGGAGCTCCGAGGAGCAGTCTTCGGACAGGCACTGTGATAGACGACTGTATGCAGTCATGCGCTTGCACTTCATCATGCGCTTGCACTCCTTCTCCATTCCTCTCGGATCTCTCGGCCGACCCTTCCACGTGCTCCTCTTTTCCTTTTCTTTTCCTTTTCTTTTCTTTTTTCCTTCTCCCGCTCGCTCCCGATTCTCTCCGCTCGCTTCCGATTCCTCACGTGCTCGTTTCCTCTCGCTCCCAATTTTCCCACACCGTTGCATAGCAACAGCGCGCTCCGCTCAGATCACCTTCCCCGTTGTACTTAGCATTCTCTCTGGCTTCCTCATTGAATCACTCGTACATTTCACTTGTCGTAGCTCTCGCTATTACAGGCACAGGACAAGACAGCCGGACCGGATGTCATTCCCTTCCGTGCCCTGCGATCAGCGTGGCCGGTGCTCGAAGACCGCCTTCTGGTTCTCTTTGGTCGTGCTCTTGCGGTTGGTTGGCACCCGCGTCCTTTCCGGAAGGCCACCCTGGTGGTGCTTCAGAAGGGAGGGAAACGGGACTTGTCAAAGCCCAGGTCTTACAGACTCATCGCGCTGCTGCCTACTCTGGGCAAAGTTTTGGAGAAGGTCGTAGCGATGCGACTGGCCAAGCTGGGGCTAGAGGAAGGATGGATTGCAGCAGAACAGTTTGGAAGTGTGCCTGGGCGGTCGACATCGGACGCAGCCCTCACGTTGGTGCATGACGTGGAGGCGGGGTGGACGCACACGAAGCCGCTCACGACTTCTGCGCTCACCTTCGACGTCCAAGGTGCGTATGATTCAGTACAGTATATCTTGCTGATCTGCCACCTCTATGAGCAGGGGGTCCCTCTCCATCTGCTGCGATGGATCTTGTCTTTTCTTCTCAAAAGGCAAGGGAGTATGAGGTTGGACGGCGAAGATGGAGAGATGGAAGGGATTCACCTTGGAATTCCGCAGGGCTCACCGGTCTCTCCCATCCTCCACATTCTCTTTGTTGCCCCCCTCCACAGGCTCTTCGGACCGGCAGCGATCGATCGAGACCTGCGTCTTGTGCGGTTGATCAGCTATGTGGATGACAATCTCTTCTACATTGCGTCTCACAGTGCGGAATGGAATGCCAAGGTTCTGAAGAAGGCATACGACGCGGCTCATAGATGGGCTTTGGAAATGGACTGCGGTACGATGCGGCGAAGAAGAATTTCATCGAGTTCGTGGCTCCCCGAGCCTCCTCGGTAGTGGCAGGCCAAATCGTTCTACGGGACGGGACCGTGCCAGCGGTAGATAGAATGTCGAGCTTCCGGTGGTTGGGTGTTCACTTCGACTCCCAACTTTGATTCAGAAGCCATGTCGACACGGTCACTGCGTCCGCCAAACAAGCGGCTGGTGGAATGGCAATGCTCATGAACGCGCAGAAGGGCATGCGAGTGGCCGACTCTCGTCGCATGTACATTGCGTGCAACCGTGCATTCAGTCGCGGCTGACATACGCAGCGGCTGTCTGGTGGAGGGGTTTAGAGCGTGTGGAGCCAGGTCGACCTCACACACGTCGGCGCCTAGATTCCGGTGGCCAACTGCGGATACCACCACGAAATAAGGAATGAGGCGGAGGTTGCCCGGACGGACTTCTTCCGTCCGCCTCACTTCCGCCTCAAGTCCGCCCGAATTCCCGGACGGAACATTCCGTCCGCCCAAGACTGTTGCTGCCAGCGGTAGACTTCCGTGCCGCCAAAAGTCCGCCATGTCTTTGCCTAGCGCGGATGATTCCGTCCGCGCAGGGGGCGCGGACTTTCTGAAAGAAGTATCTTCCGTCCGCCCACTTCCGGTGGACTTCCGGCGGACTTCCGCGCCTCCGCGGTCTTGATCTTCTAACCCAACTTGAAGTCTCAGACTTCGGAGTTACATGCTGATCTGGGCGAGAGAAACCATTTGGAGAGGTCTCGAGACCCCTTGAGACTACCGATCACGTGATATGAAACCCGAGACTCGGTGGTCTGAAACCCATCAATCGAAGAGACCCTGCGTAACTTTGTAGTTTCAAGTCTTGGAAGGCGATGTAGCGGAAGCGCGGAAGTCCGCCGGAAGTCCGCCGATTTTCGGACAGCTGAGTCCTCCGTCCGCGGTCTCCAGACGGTATCCGTAACGGCGCTCTCTTCCGTCCGCGCCTCGACGGGCCCGGACATCCTCCGTCCGCAGTCCGTCCGCGCACCTCTGCAGCGCGGAATAATTCCGTCCGCGGATGAAAATTGGCGGACTTTTGGCGGACGGAAGCGCGGAAGTTGTGGAAGTCCGCCGAGGGCGCGGAAGTTCGTGCATTACGAAATGCAGACAAGACCAAAACCAACCCAGAGGCAGCTGTCCATGCCAGGAAAGTAGACTCTGCGCAGCATAGATCCCTGCTCCGCGCGTTCCCGGCCTACAAGACCACCTCAAAATCATCACTGCAGGTGGAAGCGGCATGCCCCCCAATGGATCTGGTGCTGGACCATTGTTTGGACCGAGCGGCACTTCGGATTGCCGCCATGGATCATCACCACCCGGTCTGAGCAAGAGTGACCATCGAGGTGGCCAAAATCAGCGCGGTTCTTCCCTCCACAGAGATCAGCAGAGCCATGCCCCGCCCATTGCATTCGATTCCAGCAGAGCAGCGATTTCCCGTCCCTACAGCACTCGATTCACGGCACTGGCAAGGAGAGTGCCGAAGAACATCGAGCCAGCCACCGGCAGCATGAAGAAAGGATCAGCGGGCGCTCTTGCCAATGATGCGCAAGTGTACGTCGAAGGGCGTGCTGATTGGAAGCTCCCAGGAGCTGGACAGCCAGTGGCGCGGATCAGAGACAGCAACTCAATCGAGGCCTACACCGATGGTTCCCAGCTGGACGACGGCTCTCGAATGTCGGGGGCGGCATGGGTTCTCTACCTAAAGTCGCGAATGGGGGAGGGAGATGCCCACTCGTCTTCATCACTATGGGCAGTGGGGGAGGGAGATTTGATTTTGAAAATTTGACAGCGGAGACGATCTCCGCCACTGAATCTCTCCTCCATCTCCGCCTGCCACGGGGGAGGGAGATTTTCATCTAAAATTCACGGCGGAGATGCCGCGGAGAATGTCGCGGAGTAGCGGAGTTTCGGCGGAACTCCGTAGTGCATCCTTACGGCGCAAGGACGAACGGCCGAACGCGTCACCGACCCGGACATGAAGTGTACCTGGTGCGGAAGGACAAATCATTGGGCGTCAGCATGTCGTATCATCAAGTCCACTCTCGACAAGCTCGAACCCATCAAGACTCACCCAGAGGATCGTCCAGAACGCGCTGCCTACGCCTTCAACACGACGGTAGTCGGTAACCTGGTGAAGAACAATTGGTCAACAAAACTTCGCCTACCTCTCTCGTAGCACCAGTCTACCACTCACTTGATCCGACCGAGACAAGCTGACATGGACGAATAGTAGCGCGACGGATATGGATGTCGACTTTGTCGACTGCATTCAACCAGAGGGAGATAACTCTCACCTCCACCTCCACATTCTCTCAAATTTTTCCCACGCGACTTTTCTTTTTCTATCAGCACCTCACGTTCATCTTCACCACGAACCCTTTTGCACCTCATCGAAGCACCTCAGTGAGAGGGCGTGTTGGAAACCGCCGCATAGCGACTGCAGGCTAAAGTTCCACCTCGTAGCTCCACCACTGCAACGTAACCGGTTCAGACTTCAGCATCTACTTTCTAACCCCTAGTCATTTTCCAACAATTTCGCCCCGCACGTGACTTTGAAAAAGTGAAACTCATTATGTAATCCTGTACCAAACTCAATCGGGGGAGTGAGTAGAAATCTGTTTGGGGGAAAATGATACGGCCACAGCCACTTTTTGATATGGCCACAGCCAACTTGATATGGCCACAGCCAATCGAGTTTCGTCAACCTCCCCTCTTTCAACTCACCACACCTGTCTACCCAACAACAATACTCCCATTACTTGCTCAACACAAAACATAGCTAAAGACAATAGCAAGCGTCTCCGGTAGGTTTGAGGAGCATGGCTCTCATATCTACAGAGCTAGAGGTGATCCAGTGAAAGGCAGATGGCCGTAACCCCAATGTACCCACATGAGTTTCAAGGTCTTCGGCCTCGAGTCTCCCCCTTTCCTGACTGTGAGAGTAGAAACTGCGAGGCTCCTCACCCAGCGAAGAATGGGTCAAATCACATACGAAAGGTACAGACCATGCTATGAACGCACCCTCTACAGCTTCTGTTAGAAGTACGGAAGACGTTTGTGTTGTGAAAGTTGGCTGGTGAAGCGGCGAACATCAGTAAAGTTACGGCTGTGGCCATATCAAGTTGGCTGTGGCCATATCAAAAAGTGGCTGTGGCCGTATCATTGATCATTTTCCCTGTTTGGGTGGGTAAAATTCTTGGTTTAGATCAACGATCCCAAATTTTACTCACTTGGTAAAATTTAAGGTTTACAGTGGGTAAAGTGGGTAAAACCGGTGGTGAACGTGAACGGCTCTGCGTCGATAGTCACAACAGAGACCGCTTCGCCTCCAAACAGCGTTTGCGCGAACGCGGTCTCACAAAAAAGGCGGTCATTTTTGGCTGTACACTTCACCAAAATTTAAGGCATCGGAATACCGAGTTTGAGGAGAATCCGAGCTATTCTGAGTGACTTTCATCGAGAGCGAAAAGAGGCTATTTTGAGGATTCTGGTGAAGGGTACAGCGAGAAATGGGCACTAATTTTGGGAGACCGTGGGCGGCCAAGGCCAGACCCACGATCGATGTTGAGACTACTGCGTCGAATTTTACCCACCGCTTACCCACTGGTGGGTAAAATGCAGTGGGTAAAATTCGCGACAGTGGGTAAGCGGTGGGTAAAATTCGCGACTCTCCTCCCAGAGGCACCTGCGTCTGCCCATATGTATGAGCCTGAGAGGAGTATGTAGTACATATGTACATCATGTCCTCTTTTGTTCTTGTGCTGCCGAGTGCCGACGCAGGCAGACACGGCCGTGCTGGCGGTGTGGCAAGAGAGTGGTTGCCTCAGGGATGCCGATCGTGCCGAGTTGAATGTTGAATCCAGCTTCTTGGGTCCAAGTGTGCATCTTGGCACCCGTCACCAGGTCAACATCGCTCATCCAGCATCCAGCAGAACCCAGTATCCAGCATCAGGCGCATCAGGCATCAAGTATGTATCAGGCACTCGGCAGCAGGCTCAGACACCAAGCACCAACATCTTCGAGGCATGCACAATTGCACATACTTGCCGAATGCCGACTTGCTCACTTCCTCTCCTTTGCTATTCACGATTCACGCCGATTCATCACCACCACTTGCTGTCCCCCTGCCTTTCTAGATAAGGATCGAGGAACATCGATCATCTGCTTCTCTCACATCTCACAGCTGACCCCTCTTCCTCCCCCTTCCCGCCTGCCACAGTGCCAAACCGCAGATTCCAGGAACTTTTGAGAGCTCTCCGCAATTGCCAGCGCGCGCTGGATGCTTGGCCCGTGCCTGTGTCTGACTGCTGGGGATCGAAGAGTATGCTGCTACCCCAAAGTTCAAGGCAGCCAGACCTGTGCCTGGCACCTGACACCGATCGTACGCAGTCCATGGGTGAGTAGTGATGCCAATGCGTCGTGCAGGTATACTGACATCCCCAAACCTCAAATCTCAAACCTCAGATCTCAGATCTCAGAACTCCAGCCCCAGACGCTTCAAGTCAGGGCAGCAAGCTAAAGTTCTGCAGATCATTTGGTTCCATCTTCCAAGCAGGAGTTGCCCCGTACTCCGTGCTCGACGCAAATCGTGATTCGTGAATCAAGTGTCATCGTGAATCCAGGATCTGCTGGAGGATCTGCGGTCTTACCACGTACTCCTCACGTTGAAGGTATAAATGAGGACAGGTCCTTCGTCTGCTAAACCTCTTCTTTCTTCATCCCTCACAGCTCTCCACTCTCTTCCCTCCTTCACCCTTCGTTCTCACCCCCTTCCTCCTCGCCATGCAGCTCACCATCGCTTCCGTCCTGTCCCTCATCGGCGCTGCCGCCGCTGCCACCACTGGCCCTTACTCCATTGGCGCCGCCGCCTCCGGCCGCGAGCTCGGTGTCCTCAACTCCACCATCTTCTGCAACGTCTCCTCGACCGGTCTCAACCTGAAGAACCAGCAGATCCTGTTCGGCATCAAGGCTGCTCTCCCTAACCGCGTCACCTCTTCCCAGAGCTTCTACGTTGTTGCTGGCACCCGTCTCATCGTGCCTGCCTCCATCAACAACCTCGCCTACGGCTTCGGTGCCCGCACTTACGCCGGTAACGCTACCAAGGTCATCGTCAACGCGAAGGGTGCGACTCCCTCAAGTGTCGATGCCGCCGCCGCTGGCCCCATCCTCATCCCCTCCGCCCCCGTTATCTCTGGCGGTGTCTCCGTCCTGAACGTGCCTGGCTCTGGCAAGACGATCAAGGTGAGGACCTATTCCAACACTGCTTTGACTCATGTCCTAAGCTGACTTATCTTTTGTCCGTGAACAGGTCGGTCCCTTCAAGGGTTCCTCGAACAGCAAGGTCACCTTCTCCATCGGTGACATCGCTGCGACTGTCAAGACCTACGACTCTAACGGTGCGGCCACCTTCCTGACGGCAAGCATTGTCTGCCCTGCCCAGACTCGTCCTGCTTCGCTCGCGTACGTCAACGTTGGTGGTGCCGGTTCGACTGCCTCCATCACCCCTGCCAACAGGTAAGCTGTGTCTCGCCGGCTTGGAGCATTCATTGAACGTCTGCTCACGCCTGAATGTTTTCCCAGCGGTATCATCCCCACCATCCCGATCAACTCCACCGCTGGTACGACCGGCTACACCTACAGTGAGTATTCCCCGACCTCCCCTCTCACTCTCGCAATGTGAGACTGACCAAGCTGCACTGTCCCTCGTTCTACAGCCTGCTCGTTCACTGGCCTCGGCTCGGCTGCGGTCCGCGTCTCTCTCGGTGGTGCCCGTGCCTCGAACAACGCTGTTTCCTCCGGCGGTGCGATCTCAGTGACTCGTGGCCAGGGTAACATCTACTCCTCCACAGCCCTGGTCAACCTGATCAAGGGCAAGTACGCGACCGCATCTACCTTCTCGGTCAAGATCTCGACCCTCACCTTCAACGCTGCCGGTGCGACCCCTTCGTCCAAGAACGGTATTCCCTCGACTGGCTACACCTCCGCTAAGCAGTCCGTCACTTCGACTGCTGTTGCTACCATCCCCAGCGGTGCGCCCACCACGACCTTGCCCGCGGTCACCTTCACGGCTGGTGCGTCTGGCACGACCGCGTACGTCTCGCTCGGTGGTGCTGCTGGTACGTTGAACGTGTTCAGCAGCACTGGTGCTTCGCTTGGTGCTGTTGCGTTCTCGTGCCCTGCTCTTTCTCCCGACGTCCCGATCTTCCCCTTCGTGAGTGATTGCACAAGAATCTCAATTGGTGTAGCTTGCACTGACCGATTTATCTTACTCTTTCACAGGACATTATCTAAATGACGGACCAGATCTTCCCTCTCCGCTCCTCTCTTGGACGTTCCCCGAGCTGACATCAAAGATGTATTTATTACGAGTGCCTTTTGGGCTTGGGGATGTTCGGGAGCGGTGAGCTGTTCCAGTTCCCAACCCCCCCTCTTTCCGGAAATGAAGCAATTGTTGTAGCTTTTCAACATTGTACGGACCCGTCGGGGGATAAGTGACCGACGAGCACAGCGGGAGTGTGAGTCCATCGGACCCGAAAATGGTGGTGGTGGTGTGTGCGAAGGGCGAGTGTGCTGTCATCGGCCATGCACTGGGATTGAAAGGAGAGTTGAATGCACCTGCGGAGTGACGATGTGGTGAAGGAGAGTTGGTTCAACGATCGACGATTATATTGTCGGACGAGAAGCGCAGGAACAAGGGGAAGCTCTCGGCCGAGGTCTAGTGCATGATTCGGCCGGATAATTGTGTCCGATTCTTGGATGAATTGAAAAAGGTGAGATGATGAAGTATGAAGTTGAGAGCGTGGCGGGAAGATCGAAGCGGAGATTAATTTACACGCGGATTTTGGACGGTCAATGTATTGCGGAGAGGCGGGGCCGCAGCTCTGTTGGACACTGCACTGCGCCTGTGTTGTTTTATTGCGCGGGGTCGGAGTGCCGGAAAGTTTTAACAGAGTGGAAAGCTCTAAAGTTTATTTTAATGAGATTTGGAGAGTGAAAAATGTGTGTGTTGTCATGCGTCTATACTGCGCAAGCAAATCGACTCAGTAAAAATCATTCCACTCACTCACTCACTCAAAAGATCGACCATCCCATCACCTTCGACCTTAGCAACTTCAACTTCCATCTTCACCTCCATCAAGCATCTATCTGACATCTCTTCTGCGCAACGAACAAGGGTGAGCATTCAGGAAAGAAAGAGTTACTTAGTTGGAGTTACTTACTGACTCTTCCCTGCTCGACCAGCCCACAGACTGAGAAATGGAACAGCCATGACCTCGACTTCCTCATCACCACCGTCGTCCACTGCGAATCTCGCCAGGAGATCGCTCTCCACAGCATCAAGACCACAGCCCCCAAAAACACTCGCACCTCCAGAAGTACTCATCATCGTACGCCCACCACAGAACAAGAACACAAACCCACTCAACCTCCAGATACAACTACTCCACCCACCAACAACCACAAGCCCAAAGAGCAGCTCAGGATCAACAGCTGGCGGAAGCACCAACAACAGCCCACACTCAACCCCACACAACAGTCTCAGCAGAAGAGCAGCAGCTGCAGCAAACGCAATCGGTCTCGTGCACGAAGAAGAAGATGGTTCATCACCAACACACAGCGGGGGGTCATACACCCCATCACCAAGACCACCTTCAAAACTGCTCAGGAGATCATCCAGTATGGCATCTACCCGCTCAGCCGGTACAAATGCGTCTTCATCAGCAGCACTCTCTATCTCAAATCTCTCCCTCTTCTCGGCTGGCGGTGGAGGAGGAGCATCAGGACCAACGGGCTCAACTGGCATGAGCGCAGGACCACACTACTTCTCCAACACCCCAGGATCAACCGCACAGATGACCTCGCCCTTCGCCTCTTCCACCTCCCTCTCATCGTCTACAGCTGCCATGACAGCCGCAACACCCCTCTCTCCATCCGGTTCCGCATTCAGCACAGCCTCATCCAGCACAACCCTCACGAGCAGAGGTCGATCCGTCACCCCGCTCTACAATCTACACGTCCACAACATCCTCCCAACCACTGTCAATGACGCAGCCACAGAGGGACGAGTCGCCAAGTTCGGACGCAAGGCACTCGACATTGACGGCCTCGGATCGCTCGAGGCACGGCCCCTCTACTGGGGCCTCAACGACCTCGACACTCTCCAGCGCCAGCTCGAACTCACTGTCGGTCTTCGCACCGGCCTCGAACCAGGACAGCCTGAGCATGATGAGCCCAGAGTCAACCTCGCATCCTCCTCATCAGCCCAGGCACCCTCGGCTATCGCAGCTCAACAGCGCAGCACAGCTACTTCTGTCACCAACAGCCTCTCCGCTTCCGTCAACTCCGCTCAGCTCAATGGTAGCAGTCAAGGCGACATTCCAGAGGAGGATGAAGGAACGGCCCAAGTACAACAACCACCCACAAGTTTCCAAGCAATGACTCCAGAAGCACAGGAACACAACTTCCCAGAATACTCAGGCACAACTGCTGAAGAACGCATCGCCTTCCCATCCGTCTCGCCTCGCATGACAACGCAGAACATGCCAACTTCTCCTATCGCTGGCATCAGCAACAAGCTCATCAGCAGGTTCAAACGCTTCAGTATCAACGGTGCAGGAGGAGCTGCCTCAGATAGGAGTGTCTCCCCTGCCAGATCACTCGTCGAGGACGCTTCTGCCAAGATCAGCGCAGGCTTGAACAGGCGGCCTAAGAGTGTCGTCCCCATGTCCGACTCTGGCTCAGGCAACGGCGATCAGGATTCCTCTGAGGGTCACCACCTCCAGGCACCACCCACAGATGAAGGCCGCTCCAGCTCACCCCTGCGAACCTCCATCGACAGACGATCAGACTCCCTCACAGCTCTCGGTCACTCCCTCTCCTCAGCAGGCTCACGAGTATCCGCCCCGCCCTTCCTAGGTCTCACAGCACCCTCCATGCTACCCTCCGCATCAGCCTCATCCCTATCTTTACCAACCGTACACGGCGGCGAACTCGTCTCGGCGCTGGTTCCTACCCCACCACGAGCGAATGGCGAACGACAGCCGGATGGGTATTACTGGATTGTAAGGAAGTGGACTCCTCGGGCTCTTGATCAGCAGTCGGGCTACTCCCTGAATCGGGACAGCAGTGCATCAAGTGGGATTGGGTCCAAATTCTCACTTCGCAGACGGGCCAGTGAGGAAGCGTTGACGCCTCCCCAGCTCGACTCGCGCGGGTCGAGCGCGTTCGGCGGTGCCAGTCCTGCGGCAGGTGCGGGCGAGGGAAGACGAAGTATGAGTGTCATCAGGCGCTCGCTTCATATTTCCGAGATGGACTCGGGTCGTGGCGGACCGTTCGTCGGCGACAGCAGTAATGCGCGCGCCCAATCCCAATCCAATTCGCGGATCAGTCTGGACGGCATCGGCAGTGGACTTTCAGGTTTGGGAGCCAAACTCCTCAATGCGGCCAAAGATCTGGGTACGAATACCGCTGCTAACGCTTCGACGCCTCAGACGCGCGTTGCTACGGCTGCGGGTGCGAACCCGGTCCTTACGGCGGTGTGGAACAAGTTTCATCTGCATAATCGACTTGCGTTGGTTGAGCAGGTTGGGACGAGTTCTCGAACGAGGGAGAGGGAGAGGGAATCGACGGGCCAAGTTCCTGTGCGGTCGCCCTCTATCGCCCCTTCGACGCGGAGCGGCGGGTCGCCTAATGAGCATTCCAACATGCTCAGAATTGCATCTGATAACGTGAATGGTCGTCGTGGGTCCGCTACGACTTCTTCAACAGGTCTCACAGCGGCATTCCCACCCCATTCGCCTACCGACTCTACGACGGCCCTCTCCAACTCTCTCCACGAGACTCCCAACGCACCGCCACTCTCGTCCCCCTCCCCCTCTACGACACTCATCCCGCACCCACCCGCGGAATCCATAGAACTCCGCTTCGAATGGACACGCGAGATCCGGTCCCAAAAACGCCGGAAACAGCGCGAAGACGCGGCTGTGAATGCTGCCAAAGCGCGGGTGAGGGCTGCTGCGGAGATGAGGAGAGAGGAAAGGAGACGGAGTCGGAGGGTTGGGGCTGGAGTTTCTGTTGATCAGTTGTTTGAGAGGGAGATGGCGGTTGCTGGGGCTGGGTTGGCGCCGAGTCCGAAGAGTCAGGTCGTTGGGTTGCCTGCTCTTAGTCCGCCTGTTGTGGAATCTGAGGCGGGTGCGGGTGCGGGGACACAGTCGCTGTCGGCTGGGAGGAGTGTGGGTAGTAAATTCGCAGCTGTCTGTGGTGGATTGGCCACGTGGAGTTTCGGTGGTGGTGCGGCAGCTACTGATGCGAGTAAGCGGCTGTCTGTTCCATCTACTGGAGCCGGCGAGACGGGTGCGCTAGACGCCAATGGGGTGCCCGTCGTTGGTGTTCATGTAACTCCGGCGTCACCGATCGCGCTGAAGGGGAACTCGCCGACGACTGCTTCTCCGGCTATCGGTGCGTCATCGCCATGCTCGTCTTCCGGCTTCGCCTCTGTCGCGTCGGCTGCTGCGGACATTCTCAGTCATCTGCCCTCATCGGCTGCTGGGTTCTTGGGAGTCACATCTGCGTTGGCGCCTGTTCAAACAGCCGCGGCTCCTGTTCCTGGATCGGTGGCTAGCAGTCGCTCAGCCTCCGCGGGCAGGTTGACGGTCGCTCCTATCGAAGACGCGGGCAGTCGGACGCCTACGGCTGAGCGCTCGAACGTGATCGATTCCTCCAACGGGCGACCTTCTCTGGACTCGTACTCTAGCGATCCGCGCGTTGGACGTCCGTCTGGTGTGTTCCTCGATGCTGCTGCCGTCGCCTCTGTAGGAGGAGGAGGAGGCAAGACAAGTCCGAGTCGACCTACGAGTCTGTCCGGGACGAGCAGCGTAACGGGCGGAAGTGGCATGTCGAGCGATATCCAGCTTCCTTCGCATTCGGATGACGGGCAAGGGCAGGGGCGGGTCTCTCCCTCGGCTAAAGTGGAGGCGGCGCGTCAGGCTGCGGCGGACAAGCTTGAAGGCGCGTCGAGGCGGCTGAACAGCCGGTCTGAGGGTTGTGCACGGACGCTCTCGAATGTCCGATCGCGGTGGAGTTCGGAGGTCTCTGCTTCGGGCACTGCTATGCCTGATGTGTACGGCACCATGGGGTCGGAGATGGGAGGAAAGGACGAGGAGGATGAGGAGGAGCTTTCGGATCAGGAAGATTCGGAGCGACCTTGGACTTGTCATCTTGTCCTGGGACCTGGTGTCCGGATCCCACTGGGCACGCTCGTCCCTGCGCCCCATCATCCCAAGATTCTCGGCCAACTCGCGGTACCATACCCACTTCCTGACTTGAGTATGTGTGGTGTAGGACCTTTGGCACGCGGAATTACGAGGGAGGAGTTGAAGGATGTCGTCAGTGTGACTGCTATGCATCTCGTCGTTCGTGAAGGATTTGGAGGGATTGGCAAAGTTCCCGGCCGGCCTGGGACAGTCTCTTCGGCTCCAGGCTTTATTCCCCCGGGCGCGACTGCGTTGAAGAGCACGAGCAGCGTGAACGTCGTCAATGGTGGGGGTCGTGCTCTTCCCTCGCGCAGTCTGGACCTGTCATCCCCCGCAGCGATCATTGCCGCGTCGAGTTCCTTGAGCGCGGCGCCTGCTCCTCGACGACCCCGGGAGCGAGGGTGGAGATTGAGCATGGGGACGCCGAACTCGGGTTCTCCTCCGGGCACGATGAGTCCCGTTGATGAGAAGACTGCGACGGCTGTCTCTGAGGCGGCGACGGCGGCGACTGTTGAGGCTAACAGTGCCCAGGCGTAGTGGCAAAGGTGAGTCGCACTCTCTGAAGAGTCTGTGTATCATAGCTCTGACGCAATTCCTTTTGAATTGTTCCACCTGCAGCCTCCTCGACTTCTTCAAATCTTTCCGTGTACATCATCTAAACGTCAAAGTCTACACCACTCAGTCTATGGGTTCCTTCTTCGAATCCGACGATTTGGTTCCCAATCAAGAATTTCCTACTTCGGCTTATCCCAAGACTAGAGCCTGGCTATATCGACATTCGACATACCGAGCTTCCGAGCCAGGACAAGCATGTCGGAGCGGAGACGCACGCATTTCTTTCTGGAAACAAAAACTACGGGCTTGTTTTTTCTCGTCTGTTCTCCCCTTCATCAACTAATAGAGGATCTTTCAACCCTCTCACGACTTTCTTACGCCTAGCCTTCTCTCCGCCCTGGTTCTGCACCATCTATCCGGCTGCTAGCCTTCCTAGTCCCGGCCTTTTCACGTCTTCTTGTACGGTTCTTAAGATCTAAAATTCGTCTATCACCCTTTCTTCCTATTTTGTCCTTTCCCTGGCGAACCTTTGTTTGCCTCAAATACCACCTTGCATTTCCACCTTTTTGACAACGCAATGGCTTCTGTTTGACTTGAGACGACGCGTCTAAAATACAATGGGTCGGGAGCGAAAGGGCTGAGCCATCGTGTGGGTGTCTATCCGCCGCGTGAATTGTAGCCCGGCTTCAAGCCCCCAGCTGAGCCGCGCTGCGGTCTGCAAGACTCCCCCACGCACGATGACTGGATGCTCCCACAGCCTGCGTTCGACCCTTCATCCCTCCATCCTGCCCCTCATCTGCCGCTCCTTCCGCTTCACCAGGTGGGCCCCAACCTCCCCCACCAGGCGTCTGGATGACGATCCGGTCCCCCCTCCCAAAGCGTGCCGTCGTCTTCCCACCCATGTTGATCGTCCGAGTCTTATCAGCCATCATCTTCGGTTTCGCCTCTTTGTCCTCATCACCATGAGCCCTGACCAGATCCCCATCAGCCTCTCTCCGCCTCTTGATCCACAAATTCCGTCCCCTCATCGCGTCCTGGCCTCCCTTCAACCCATAAGGCGCGAACACCCGTCGCTCAGAGAGGATACTGACTTGGATCGATGGGCTGAGGAACTCGATGTCCCGAATGACGCCGCAGCCGCCTGTGTACTTGCCCGCACCGCCTGAGTTAGGGCGGAGAGAGAATTGACGGAGGACGACAGGGTAGCGGCGTTCGAAGATTTCCGGGTCGCTGTGAGGGAAACCGACAGAGACGGAGGGTGATGGTCAGTCCCAGAATTTGGGGGATGCAAGCTCGTGTGGCAGACTTTGGATGGGACTCACGTAATGCGGGTGTTGGTCATGTGTGTGTGGACCCCACTTGTGCCATGCCAAGAGGGACCAGCGCCGGCTGCGAAGAGGAATGGAGTGTTCGTCAAGTTCAGATATTGATGGGAAGAATATCAGAGGCCGTGTAGAGAACTCACATCCTCCTGCAATCGTCTCGTAGTATCCGAAGCCCTCGACGTGATTACCGTGCTCGTCTCGACCACCCAAACCAAAGGTAAGGCTTTCAGGGAGCAAGGGAGGAAAAAGTATCAGAGCAGCCTTCCTCCCAAAACACTACGATAAGATGAAACCCAAACTCACTTGTTGCAATCTCCCTGACTAGCAGCACAAGCTTCAAAAGCCCGCAGAACCACATCCGTTATCCTCTGACTCGTCATGACGTTCCCACCAACGACCGCTGCACTGTCGCTAGGATCGAGCAAGCAGCCCTTGGGGATCTTGATCTCGATGGGTTCGAGGCAGCCTTGGTTGAGTGGGATCTCTTGTTGGACCATGGAGCGGAGGCAGTAGATGATGGCGGATGCAACTACTGACCGTGGGCAGTTCTAATGACGATGTGAGATGGCACTTTGTCAGTGGCTGGACAATGTGAGTTCTGTGTCTCTTCTTCTTACAAAGTTGAATATCACTTCTGGGCCGGTTCCCTGTGAAGATTTCGGAATGTGTTTGTCAGAAGCGTGTTTCCAGCTGCATTCTTCCAAGCGGTATCTTGCTCACCTCGAAGTCAAAAATCGCTGACCCCTCCTCCTTGTTGATCTTGACGGACAGCGCGATTGCAGTGCCGTCGTCCATGTACTGTTTGTGGGTACAAAAAGAAGTCAGCATACATTCGTCGGAACATGCATAAGTGATACGCGAAGACGGTCTCACATCAATTGCCTTCAGCTCGTCTGTCTTCTGCTTGTTTGCGACCTCCTTGAGCAGGTTCCGGACGGCGAAATCAGCATTGGCTCGGATGTGTGACATGTACTGTGACGGTAGCAGACAGCATTCAATCAGCTCTCTTCTTTCAGCTTTTTGACAGGACATCGTAAGCTCACCTCCTGTACGGTTTGCAAGCCCCACTCCTCTACAAGCATCTGAATGAGACCAATGCCCTTCTGGTTGGCCGCGATCTGCGCCTTGAGATCGCTCTCCACATCTCGGAAACAGCGAGAGCCGGAGCAGCCTGGGTACTGCGCCGGATCGTGTACGAGCAGCTTTTCGAGGCCGTCGTGATCGAACACGCCTTCTGATACGATCCTGAAGGAGAAGATGGCTGCTCCTTCTTCTCTGAGGTGTGTCGAGGTTGGCGGCATAGAGCCTGCATGCGCCAGACAAGCAAAGTGGTCAGCGGAGTGGACTTTGTATGCGGAATGAAGGTACGTGAAGCTCACCTGGTAAGATACCACCAATGTCGGCATGATGTCCGCGCGTAGCACAGAAGAAGATGATCTCCTCGTCCCCCTCTTTCTGATCCTCAGCCTTGAAGACAGGCGTGATGACGGTCATGTCTGGCAAATGACTTCCGCCTGCCGCGGGATGGTTGGCCAAGATGACGTCTCCCGGTCGGAAGCGCTGGCCTTTTGACTTAAGATGATCGATCTGCCATCGGACTGCGTATGACATTGAGCCGAGATGGACGGGCAAGTGAGGAGCATTTGCGACTAGGGATCCATCTGGCGAGAAGAGAGCGGCGGAGAAGTCGAGTCGCTCTTTGATGTTGGTTGAGACAGAAGTTTGTTCTCTGATCGGCAGGACCCAAAGAGAAAGAAATCAGCTCTTTCGCATTGAGTAGGGACAGCTGGATACGATGCAAGATTGCTCACAGGACTCTTCCCATTGCCTCTGCGATTGCGATGAAGCGCTGACCGAACAGACTGAGCAAGATCGGATCAGCGTCGGCATCAGGAGCTCCGGCCTGTTTCTTGCTGCCACCACCACCACCACCACCTCCAACGCTGCTTTTGCTTGGCTTTTGTGCTGCGTCTGCCATTGTTGAATGCGAGCTGAAGTTAAGATGGAAGTCAAGTGCATCAACCATGCTCAAGCGACGAGCGGGGAGTGTTGCTTCCAGATTGATTACGTCATCAAAAAATGAAAATGCTGCAGAACGGCTGCTGCCCCAAACAGCTTGAGGACGGCGACGGGGCTTCACTCACTTCCCACTCTCATCCGAGCTCCAAGGTCGGACGTCCACAACGAGCATCGGAATCGGAATCGCGGACGGGAGTATGTAGTTGCGCGGAGGAGTGTCCAGGACAAGGTTTCTGCGCCTCGCTAACATCTTCTTCTGCAGGTTCTCGCCCTGTGCGTCTCTGTGTTATCGGTTTCTTGTGTCATCGCCTGTCAAGCTCTCATCACCCCCACTGACTCTTTCCTGTTCACCTTGTTCGCGACTGACAAAGGGAGGATACTCAGACATCCACACTTTGAAGCTTGAACGCGCTGACCTTGTTCTTCCAAATCTTAAGGCTGACCATCCATCTCAAGCTGATCACTGTCAACAGCTCATCACCACGTCTTCTTCCTGCTCTCAGCCTCTCACTCTTCCCTATTTAGGGAGAGGAGGATCCCTGCCTTCCCACTAATCCCTTCCCTTTCCCCCTCACACTCTCACCACTCTCCTCTCTGTCATCAGCAGATGATCCCATCCCTCTCCATCGCATCCTCAGAGCCAAACGAACCATGGCGCTCCATCTGCTCCGCCAATGGGCCACGCCCCTCCTTCATTGTCGCACAGGTACCCAGCTCGCTGCCCTTGGCTCCGCATCTCGTTGCACCGCACCTGTCTTCACTCCAAGAACCACAGGCTTTCTTCCGAAGGATCTGATGCGATCTCAGCTTCCTCACCTCAACAATCAGAGCGCCAACCTCTCCACCGTGGTCCAGCGCACTTCTCCCATCTCGAGCAGCATCCCCTTTCGTGCAAGTTCCCAACTGGAATTTGGGCCCACATACATGCGCAAGATGAACTTCACCAACAGTTCCATTCCGCCCCATACGACGGCAATACGTTCTTTCTCCCGCACCACTCCCACGGAGAAGGGCAGGCAGCAACTTCCGCCGTCCATGCGCTCAGCACGGGTTGGACGTGCACGAGCTCGAGCTAGTCGCACCAAATCCACTGCAACAGCCAAACAAAGCCGCGCCAATTCGCCCGCATTGAGCAAGCCAACTACAGCCTTGGCGCGCTTGAAGGAAGCGGGAGTCGAGCCCAAGAAGAGCTTGCTCGACCTCGACTCCACTGGATTCGGCGACCCCAAACGGCCTACTTCCCTCTTAGCCAAGACTACCGACCTCTGGTCCCAGATGTCCAAGGCGGACCCCAAGTCGAAGCAGGCTACTTCTCTCCGGTCTAGCGTCATCCAGAATCATCAGCGCTTCCTGCGCACCCAGCGTAAAAAGTCCGACCAGCGGCCGCGCAAGCCACCGGGTCAGAAGCGCGACATGGGCACTTCTGCACGCCCTTCAGGTTGCGAGAAAGGATCGGGTGGGGCTCCTGAGTGCAACAAGGTCAACTTTGCCAAGCTCCTGGACTACCACATGCCGCCGGGACCCCAGTCGCGCATGCGTGAGGTGTCGGACCTCGTTCTCGACGCACCTTTCCTTGGCTCTCACTGGACGACGTTCCGTTGAGTGTCCCACCTAGACTCTGATTTCTCGAATCCACGCTTCCGTTCAATACACACCACCGCTCCATCTACATACATAGTACTCATCTTGACTCTGACTTCCTCACTGTGAAGAGTCGTTTTTTAAGCCAAAATGCGTCTTTTGAAAAGTCAAAAACCTCCACATTTCCTGACATTTTCTCACGAGATCGTCAACACCGATCTTCTCAAAACTTGACGGCGCTCATCTGGGCATACATACCTTCCAAAAGCATAGACAAATAGAGGGACGCGCGCGCGCCCGACAATCTCGAAGGGACATATGGAACGGATCGCGAGCCGGCAGTGGCATCGGCTGCGGCTGTCCATCGGTCGGTCTGCGATTCGGATACCGAGCGGCGCCGCTGTGGGACGAACCATCTCGTCCTCGTCCTCGTCCTCCTTAGCAGCAGCAGCTCGACGCAGAGATGCGGAAGCGGTAGCGGTGGAGCAGGTAGCAGAGGAAGCGCGACCAGCGGGTATGTCGGCTAAGGCGTGGGGCAAGCAGAGGCAGCGCTCGGAAGCCGTCGAGGTGGTGGAGATCCCATCGCCATACCCTCAAGGATCAGCATCACACAAGACTCTGCTGGCCGACATCGAAGCGCTCGTGCGCTCAGCAGCAGCCCGGGATGGCGAAGAATCAGCATCATCTCGCTCAGCGCAATCTTGGCTTCAAGTGCTGAGCGCGCCGTCTGCCTCCTACGCTCTTTCGGCGCCGTACCTGCTCTCCACCGGCGCATTTTACCAACCACCGCTGCAGGGCCCAGGCGGACGTGCGCTTCTGGCTCGGCTACATTCTCATCTGATGGCCAGTCAGATTCACTCCGTCTCCGATGCTGAGCTCGCGCTCAAGGTTCTCAACCGGCATTGCGTCCTCGGAACAGCGCAGGCTCATTCTATGAGCGCATGGCCGCCCATCGCCAGTCAAGCCTCGACGTCCGGCAGCAACTTTATAAATGCTGCAAATCAAGACCAGCTCATCTCGACCTACTCTCGCAATGTCGATCTGACGCTGAACACTGTTTCCGTCACGCTGGAGCGCATCTTGCGCGACCTCGGAGCAACCCACCTCGTCCTCGATTGCGCCAAGCTCGTCGTCCAGCTTGCCGTGCGCTTCAGAGCACAAGTTCAACCTGCGTCATCTTCGCAGATGTCCAGCCGTCGAAGCAGGCACTGGACAGTCATGCGCAAGCAAAAAGGCGCACACAGGAAGGCCAAAGATTTCCGGCAGCTCTTTCTCCGGCTCGCACACCTTCTTCCCCATCGTTCAGACCAACGCAATGTCCTAGCAGCGACCCAGCTTCTCAAATCGGTCGTCGTCCTATGCAACATCCACCTCAAGCTTTCTGTCCTGAAAGACGAGACCCTCTGGCCATCCTATCAATTAACGGCAAGTGGTCGACTAGCAGAGCTCGCAGCCAGCAACCTGCCCCGCAAACGAGCTCGACAGCGCGGTTTATTCGACGTTGAGCTCTGCCGCGACGTAGCTCGGGCTCTGATGGACGCCCCAACAGAGGAGGAGGTCAAAACGTCAAAACCCTTTCTCGAACCGTGGTGCGCTCACACCGGCTGGCTCCCAGTTCCTCTGACGCGTCCTGTGCACACTATCACCCTCGACAACCACGGCGAGCAGGTACCAAGTGGGCCACTCGGTCTCCGTAGCGGCAAGCGACGCTCCTTTCTTACAATCCCACTAGCGCGCGCTTGTATCTACGCCATCTATGCCAGCACGGCACAACGGAAACGGAGGTGGGACGACATGTTGGGGGAGATGGAACTGGGTCCCGGCGATTACGACGCCGCTCTGCGGGCGGTGATCTTCAACAAACCGGCGGATATGCATGGACCAAGTCATGACGGATTAGTGAGAGGTTTTGGATCGGCGGCGCGAAGGACGGAGGTGAGGGCACAGGCGTGGAGGAAGAGGGCACTGACGAAAGTGCAGGGACGGTTATGGAAGAAGAGGAGGTATGAGAGCTGGTGTCGGTCCAATGAGGCGAGGAGGAGAGCCTTGCGCGCGGTCGGGATGCTACAATTACGCTGTCGTCGCTCGTTTCGCTACACGGAAGATACACCTTTCTCCTCTCTCCCCCTCAGCTTACTGCACGCTCGCAAGATGGTTTGGGATCACAGCAGCGACTTTTTCAAGGCCTTCCGCGCGCCCTGGTCGGATTTTGATTCGTCTAGACCTGCGGCTTCACAGGAGGAATCTTCTGGTTCCTATTTTCCCAAGGTGAAGGCGTCCAAGATGGAGTTCTGGCGTGAGCTTGTCTCCCTCTTGGCTTCGGATCCCGACGTGTCGGAGAATGAGGTGTTGGGGATTCTGGGTACGGGAAGTGCTCCTGAAGTGTTAAAGGGGAAGGGGAAGGCTGGGCAGTGGCGCGTTTGGGCAGAGCATCTACGCAGAGATGCTGCAACGTACGAAACGGCGATTGCTGGCTTTTCTGCTCGAAGCAGGTGGGAAGCGAGCGATGCAGTCTGGCATGCGGCCCTTCGGAGACGGAGCAGTATCGAAGGGTCCTTTGATCGGATCGTCCGGGCGTACATACGTTCGAAACGGACCAGCTGTGGGCAGGCGCCGCTCTATCGCCGCAAACGCCTGATGGAGCGCGCGCTGGACGAGATATCTAAAAATCTTCTCATCCCTTCTCGGGCCTCGCCAACAAGCCGTCTTCCAGTCGAGAAGGAGACCAGCACCGGGCCATCGGTGAACCTTGCGAAGGGCCTGCTTTTCTACGTCGGCAGAGTGCTGGGTTATCCCGAGACCTCATTTTCCTTCTGGGAGATGATTTTTGCGCGCTACCCGCAAACAGCCACATCTGCCAAGCCCTTGAGCGTGATGCTTCAAATGGCCGAAGATGCAGAACGGCGGCGCCATGTGGACAATTCGGATGGTCTGATTGGGGGCCAGCTTCTAGGTCCTTCGTTAGACTCTCTTGACGCTGTCGACACTCCAGCCTTCAAAGCGAGACAACTCTTTCGGCGTCTTCTCTTCGACCAGCACCCAACACTTGCACCATGGGCCAGCGATACGGCAACCCAACCACAAATAGACGGTTTACAGCCTGTCGATACCATTTCCATCTTCCGCACTTTGCCGTTGTCTAGCAGGCGACTAGCCGGCACTGCGCACAATTTTCAAAAGGAGGATCTGGCTGCCAAATCGATGGAGAGGGCCAAGATTCTCACTCTCTCGCTCTCGGCGCTCAGTTCGGCGGATGCGATGCAGAGCAGGGCCTTCTCTTCGGGCACTTCGAGAGTGGGGCCGGTGGCGGGTGCGATGGACTACATCAATTTCGACCATCGCGTCTTTGAGGCGTACTGCTCCTTGTTGCACACGATGACTGTGCCCAACAGTGACGTCGGTAGACTGGGCCCTAGTCGACCTACTCCCATGCCACAGGGGGAAAGCAGGACGTTGAACGCATCATCTGCTTCTTCGTGGGCAGCAGCTTTCATCGGTCCTCCTGATGACGCGGAGAGATCGCACAGTGGGCAGGGGTTAACTCCACCAGACGAGAGTGGATGCGGGCATCATCTGGACGTCGCAGCTTTCAGTCCACCCAAGTGGGACGAAGTCGTCCTGGTCCTTCCCTGGATGCGCGCACTCAATGTCCGCCCCACGCACTCAATGCTGTGTCTGATCTGCGTACACTTGCTGGAGACGCTTCCGCCGGGCTCGATAGGGTTCGACAAACCGATGGGTCCAATTCAGCCGTGGCTAGAGAGTTGGTTGGGATGGAGGGCATTGCCGAGGGAGGAGGATATTGCGGTGTGGTTGCGGGAACAGCGGAGGCTTAATAGGGCGATGGAGGCGAGCAAGATGTAGCAAACCAAATCCTAATCTCACTGATTTACTTGCATGCACCTCAATATTGTCTGAATGATGTCTGCATTTACTCCTTCGGTAAGCGCGTTCTTCTTGAATCACACAGCAGCGCCGATCGATGAAGGCGCGCATGGGTCAAAATAAGCCTCTTTGGCAATTGTTGAATGTATTCCTGACACAGCATGTCCGTGATGAGCGGAGGGAAGGGATAGTTGAACTGCAGAACGATAAGTTACACAGGCGTAAGCAAACTGAAGCGCTGTAGACGGCCAAAACGAAGAAGGACTACTCACCCTTCGAAAAGCGCAATACGAGAGCCAAAAGCGCTTCAGATATCCCAAATGGACGGCGGCAACTTGCGCACCTGATGCGTGTACCTCGCATACGCAGAAACCTCATACCCCGTAGGCCACCGCTGCTCCAACCACTCCGCAAGCCAATCATTCAAGGGTCCCATCCCTTCATACCGCCTCTGAATCCGATCCGTATGAGCACTCTGCTTCTCAAATCGGCTGCCCCGAGGCCAAACCCAGTGGTTCCGCTTGTAGACTCGCCAGAGGTGTCCACCGAAGAGACAGAGTGTCTGGTTGGAAGGCTGGATGTTCAAGGCGCGCATCCAGGCGAGGATGAGGAAGAATTCGGATTGTGTGGGTTGGGTATCTGCGAGTGGGTCGGGTATTTGGGATGCGTAAGGTGCAGGAGCGGAAGTGGGGTTGGAGTTGGGGTCGATTGCGATCGATTGGGGCCTGCTGCTCTTCTTATCGCCCCTGAGTTCGAGCATTGACGAGATCAGTGAGGCGTATGCATGGAACATATCAGCATTGAAGTCCACGGAGCGATGCGAAGAGGATGGCGTTGGCGAAGAGGAGCCCTGCCGAGCAAGAGCACCAGATTTGACCAGTGATCCCTTCGGTGCGGAACCCTCCGGTATCCAAGTTGGCGCGGCTGGACTACCAGCAGCATCAGGATGCAGTTCTGGGTACTGCGAGAAAAGCCACTGGCGAAAAACCCTGCGCGAGATCATGCTAGGATCATCACTCGCACTCCTCTTCCGCTTGGACACCCTGACGCACATGGCCCGAGCAGTGAGGATCAACGTCTGTAGATATCCAGCGTCTCTCGCAACCTGTGGCCATCGCTTCTCCATCGCTAGCCAAGTTGCGACAGCCGCACGTCGGGCACCCCAGTCGCGAGAGAGGGAGAAGACAACGGAAGTCATGAGCTTGGCGCTGGGCTTGACTACGAACTTGCGATCGAGGGTTGGAACCGTCTGAGCGTGAGTCTTTGCCGACGTCGAGGGCTCGGGAACTTGAACGTCGATAAACATCAAAATGTCCGATAGTGCACGTCTCGCCTCCACCCGGCTTCGCTTCGCATCCGTTGCAGCTTCCACCCTAGCGAAACCTTGCACCCGCTGGACCTCCGCAAGCCATCGAAAGGTCAAGATGTACGGATGAAGTCGCAAGGACGGGTACGCGTCCGGCATCGTAGTTGCCCTCCTCACAAACGCCCGAAAGAGAACATCGGCCGCTCCGTACTGGCCTCTCAACGCAAAACCACGAAGAGCAGGTCCGTACGCAGCTCCATTGCCGCTGGCGTCCATGGTGAAATCTGCGGATCGCGGCTGTGAGACAGAAACATCCCGTCCGAATGCATCGAGGCGAAAACATGCGAGGACTTCCTGAACAGGCACACGCACATCACGAGCCAGCGTCTCCATCCCTTTCGCCATCGTCCCACCAGTCAGGATTTTCGCCTGCAACTTTGCCGTTGTTGCCCTGGACATCGTCTGAGCGTGGACTTTGACAGCATTGCGAGACTGTGCATGAGACCGGGCAATTCGCTCAAAGAGCTTCTTGGCTACAGCCTGGGAGAAAGGCTGCGTATCGATTAACTTCTTCCGCCCTCCTTCCACCTCTTTCCGAGCCAGGATGTCGATGTAGTGGAAAAGACCGCTCTCCAAGTACGCCGGCAGATCGCCTTCGTTTTGCTGTGCGCTCCGGAAGGAATCCATTAGGGAAAATGGTGCAGTGAGGAGATCCGTCAACCCGTTGATCGGCGTCGCCGTTGAAGGTTCGAACGAGTGAGGACGTGGCGAAAATGATGTACCTTCGACGCTCCTGCTTCTCCGCGCAACCTCGCCAAGATCGTGAATAAGGATCGCGGCCAAATCCGCATCCTGCTCCCGAACCGCCGTCATAAGACTGACAGCAAGATCCGAAGCACTCAACAGTATCGTGCTGGGGAAATGCGAAGCGATCATGCGAAGATAGGCCAGGCACTGCTCCACCATGTCCTTGTCGAGCCATTTGGAACTGGCTAGTACCGATCCGACATCCTGTGAATCCCGGACAAAGTAGGCGGAAGGCTTGTCGTCGAGTCGTTCCGTAAGCGGAGGGGGGAGAAGCACAGCGAGTTCGAGCGTAGACTCCGATGGGGAACCTAGAGTCGTCGCTCCGCTGCCCAACAAGACCCGACAGACCCGTGCAACATAATTCGGTTCGTAGATCGAGGACAGCGGAAGCCGTAAACGTCGACAGAGCACCTTCCGCCGTCTGCGCCATCTTATCAGTGAGCGAATAGGCGCGCGCCATTCATGCTCTGCCCGAGGAAATGTCACGCCGTCTAGTCCCGTCCAAGTAGTCTCGAGCGCAGAGTATGTGTCCCTCTGAGCAAAGTTCTGCCAGAGTGGGGAGCGAGAGCCGATGTGACGAATCAGAGATGTAGCGGCGCGTAATGCACGTTGATCCTGTACGTATGTGAGCAGTTTGGCAAGTCGGAGATGAAGCTGCTGTACCGCTTCGTGTTCTTGAGTCAACTGAGCATTGAGATGCCGACGTCTTGAATCCTTCCCCTTTCTTCGGAGAAAGCGGGTATGCCGATGAGTTGTTCCAACGCTGGTGCGCTTTGCGCTGTGTTGCATTAGGGCGAGGTATCGAAGCTCCACCCTCCTTGTGAGGGCGAGGACGTGCTGTAGGAGCGCTGGTATCAAGTCGACAGCTTTGAGATCCCTGAGCGCGCGTTCGAGAAGTACCGAAAGCGCATATGCGGTATGCGGCACGTCCCACTTTAATCGCGCTTTTGACGCCTGTCGAATAAGAGAAGCCCTCCTTGAAGATAGCGAGGTTGTTGTGTAATTTGATTTGAAGGTGTTCCATTGAAGAAGTTGAAGTGCAGATTTGATGTCGGCGGATGACTGTATGCGGTGGAAAAGGCGAAGGTAGAGTAAAACCGAAGGGAGCCGTTGTATGATGTTGTGCATGTCGTCCTCCAATGCACTCTCAGAAAGAACATGCAGCGCCTCGCCCAGAGTGTCCGAAACGAGCGCTCGTCTCCAAAGGTCGTAGACATCGGGAAGATGCTCGACGGCTTGGAGGAGCTCTGCCTCGGTGGGCAGGTAGAGCTGCGGTGGAATGGTGAGGCCGAGGGGAGTAGGGTAGAAGGTCGCTTGGAGCGCTATTGATTCCGGCCCATCAAGACTGTCTCTGTCGTCGATCTGACGGGCTTTGCCCTTCCCTCGAGAGGAAGAGGGAGGTATGCTTGAATCGGCGCTCCAGTCTTGACTTCGCGCGGGCAGGTCCTGAGCTTCGTGCGCATACAGCAGCTCCTCCTCCTCCTCCGCGTGACGTACTGGAGATCCAACCCATTGACGACGAAGTTGCTGTCGCCCACCAGAAACAGACCCACTCCTTCTGCCCACCTTCCCCTCGCTTTCGAGCTCGAGCTCGTACTCTTCCACAGCTTCGCGCTCAGGCTGTGCTAATGACGGAACGACAACCGCAACAGCTGCTGCCGCACCATGAGGCGCATAGGAAGACGCAGCGCTACTCGAGAAACACCGCCGCTCGCCGACCGTACATCCCAATCGAATCTTGCTACTACTCGCAACGCTTCGAGAATCGCATGCCGAATCGAATGGGAGAACATCGACTTCCTCGCTGACCGAGCATGTTCCACGAAGAAACCCAGCTGAGCCTGGACTGAACGGACCTGAAGCCGATCGTGAGAGAGCTAGCGCTTTGGGTGAAGCTGATGCTGCTGTGGTGAGGGAGCGCACAGCAGGCCTCCGTAAGGCAGTCGCCATGGTTTAAATCGTTAGCCGCGGCCCACCCCACCCTCTCTGGCGCGCGCCGAAGGGTGTTCCGCACCAACTACCGGGGTCCTCGATGCGTTTTCTGCGTATCAGTGCGCGCGCAGCACTGTTTCCTTCACTTGCTTTTCTGCGCTGGGGGGAGGTTCGTGTTGCCTTGCGAGGTGAGTGAGTGTGTGTGCGTTGGTAAGTTTTGCTGATGCCTGTTGCAGCTGACTTTCCTTTCCGCCAGTCAATTGGAAGAAATGCTAAACAGACTCTTCAGACTTTTGGAACTCTTCAAAGAGAGTCTCACGTGATTATATAAGGAGGATCCCGAAAAAAGTACGAGTTCCTTCAGGCGCGTGAGTATAAATGGAAGGGAAGAGGCTCATGGTGCCTTGGTCGCAGTCGCAGTCGCAGCCGCAGCTACCGCCCCGTCTTCCTTCCCCTTCCCACCTCCCGCACCCTGGCCATCTTTCTTCTTCTGCGCCTGCACCCCGCCGTTCGCAGCTGCACCAACCGGCGCCTTGCCCACCACCGTCTTCGCACCCCCCTCCGCGGCAGCCACTCCCGCCGTAGCCTTGACAGCCCCATCCGAAGGTTCCACCCGCTTCTTCTTAGACGTAGGCCCACCACCACCACCGCCGAGTTCGGCCGGATTCGCCTTGTTGCCCTTCGGAACGACCCCCGCCGCCGCACCACCTTTGGACTTCCCAGCCTTGACCGGGTTCTTGACCACACCATTCGTAACAGTCGAAGCATCTGCGCCACCCTCCACCGCATCCGTCCGTTTCCGCTTCTGACCCGCCTCCTTCGGCGCGATCGGGACAGTCCCACCCACGGCCGCCTCTTTTTCCTTCTGGTTCTGTTTCTGTTTCGCCGCTTTACTCTGCGAAATGGTGGTCGTCTTGTCTTGTTGAGCGGCAGGCGCAGTACCCTTCTTCCCTGCACTATCCGCCTTCTTCCCGTTCGCCTCAGAAGCTTTTTGCTTGCCCTTCTCCTTCGCCGACGTTTCACCTCCGTTCGGACCCTTCTTGTCGCTCTTCACATTCGCAGTGCCTTCTTTCTTTCCGGCTGTGATCTGCTTCGTCTTCTGCTGAGGTTCAACCGTCTTCTCCTTCTCGCCCGTTTGGGCCTCTGCGAGTCTCTGTCGCCGTAACCTTCGACGCTGTGACTCCGATAATTTCGCGCCCGCACTACCGGCAGCCGACTTCGGCGCGGTTCCATTCTTTGGCTTTTCTGATGCCTTTCCCTTCGCCGTGGCCGTCCCCTTATTCCCTTGTGCGTCCTTCTTCTTCGTCTGGGCATCTCCCTTCCCCTTTCCCGTCTCCTTACCCAAAACTTGCGCCTTCGCCGACCTCGCACCACCCTTCATAGCCCCACTCTTCCTCTGCCCCTCCGTCTCTTTCTTTAAAGCCGCCGCAGCCTTCCTCCCCTTCCGCGACTCCTTCTTCCTCGTCCGAGCGGCGTTCATATCAGAGGGGACGGACGTCGTGAGGTTGTTGATGGATGTCGAAACGTATGGGATGCCAAAGGTGACAGGTAGACTCCTGTTAGAAGTGCCTGAACCTTCTGCAGCAGATCCATCGGATGTAGTCCCTCCAGATGTGGTGGGAATGCTTGATCGCGCCACAGTAACCGCTGCATCAAGCCAAGGTGCCCGGAGAGGGGAAAGAGCAGAAGTACCTTGTCCACCCGCACTACCCCCTCCCGCATCCCTACTCCTCAACGTTCCCAAAACCCCATCCAACCGCTCCAGAGCGCTCGAAGGCGCATCCTCTGAGATGCCCAGTACAGCACATCGTCGTATCTTGAGCTGAGTCGCAATCTTGAGTTCGGCGTCTCTGCTGAAGGGTAGGAGGAGACAGAGTCCTTGTGTTGATGAGGGGGAAGAGGAGGAGGAGATGGCGTTGAGGGTGCATGTGAGCATGGGGAGATGGGCGACCAGACGTGGTGGATCTACGTCGGCGCGGCATACGAATAGGAAGCGCATTTTGGGAAGTGAAGGAGGGGAGGTTGGATCGGCAGCGGCAGCGGCAGCGTCTGCGGACTCTGGCTCGGTGCCTGACATAGTCGCATCGGCTGTCGACCCTGACTCGGCAATGAGGTTGGATGCAGCCTTTGAGTCCTTGTGCATGTCGGATACGGAGGTTGCGATGGACTGCTCTACGCTCTGATTCACAGCATTGATGCCGACATGGAGCCAAGACGGTCGAACACAGGGAGGCTCTTCCTCCTGGGGTTGATCTTCAGCGACATCAATTTCGATCGCATCAGGATCCGCGGCGGCAGCCTTCTTCTTCTTGTCCTTCTTCTTGGGGGTGACCTTGGCCGGCGGGTCTCGTAGTTGGATCCTGTGTTCGACTAAGATCTCGAGAAGGGTGTGTAGGAGTGGTTCTGCGTCTGCGAGTGAGAGGGTTGGCCATGTGACTGTGAATGGGGATGCGAGGAGTGGTCTGTATACAGCTGTGCGTGGGTGTGAGGTTGTTGAGGCTTGCGCTGTGGGTGTAGATGCTGCTGGTGTCTGCTTTGTGGTGGATGCTGATGCATCTGCGCCTGGAGCTGACTGCTGCGTCTTCCCCTTCGCGCGCCTGCTGGGACCAGAGTGAGTCTTGACTGCGCTCATCTGATTTCCTTGTTCTTCGACGATGAGCTCCAGCAGCTCGAGGATGAGCTCGAGAAGGTTGAGAAATTCTTGAGGGTGAGACTCCGGGAAGTCTCATATCGTGACTTTCTGTGCTGAGACTGGGTCACGATAAGAACAGCGTCGCAGCGGTTCATCGTTCATCCGCTTCACCTCGATCATCTCCATCCACCTCGACTTCCTTCCTCTCTCTGACTGAGTTCTTTCTGTTTGTCTACTCTGACCTCGACGTACAGTTCTGAGAGTGTGAGCTTCTGATTTGAGAACCATTGCCCAGGTAAACATCCACTGAATTGCGTGTTGTTGTGTTGCATCTGGCTGAACCCTCTTCCTCCTCCATCTCTTCCTATCTCCCCAGCATGTCTTCGTCTTCCCCTATCATCACCCTCGCAGTCATCAACCCAAACAGCAGCGATGTACGTCTTCTTCCTCTTCCTCATCCCTCCAACAGCACTCACAATCTCCTTCTATGTACCCCTTCAGGTCATCACAAAAGCCCTCGAACAGAATCTATCCCCATCACACGACCCTTCCCTCGCCCTCACCTTCCACACCGGCCCACCCGAATCCCCACCATCCATCAACAATCCAATCGACGCCATAACCTCCGCCTCACACACCTTTTCCCTCCTGACCCAAGACAATATATCATCATCAATCGCCTCAAAAGCAGATGCTTTCCTCATCTGCTGTTTCAGTAACCACCCACTCGCAGGTATGCTCAGACAGGCGTATCCGCGTAAACCGTGTATGCACATCTTGGAGGCGGCCGTGTTGCACGCTATGCCCTTGTGTAATCGGTTTGGTGTCATCACGACAGGAGCGGATGCTGTGCCTGATATCGATCGAGGGTGAGTAAATTATCCCATCTCTTTTTTCGGAACAAGATACTCAACCGAACCCTCCTGGGTCCGAGTCAGAGTACGAGACGTCCTCGGTGCAAACTCATACCGCTATATCGGAACAGTCGCCACAGGCCTCGGCGTCGTCGAACTCCAAACAGGCGATCCAGCAAAGATCCAAGCCGTCCTCAAGGAACACTCCGCCAAACTAGCAAACATGGGCGCGGACGCTATCATTCTCGGCTGTGCAGGTGAGAGAGATCCCCGATGCCTTATGGGCGAGATTCCCTGCTCACCATTCGGTCCTGCTTTTTCTGTGTAGGTATGACGGGCATGGAAGACATCGTTCGACAGGGTGCTCAGAGCGTGTTGCCAAAGGGCAGACAAGTCGCCGTGATCGACGGCGCCAAAGCAGGTGTTCAACTTCTCCCCGGTTTGGTGCGATGCAACTATTTCGGCTAGATGGAATTACTAGACAGACCCCCATTGTATGCGATATCGATATGAGCATGCAGTGTGTGCATTGCATGTTTTGAAGAAAGAGTAGACGATCCCGTATCACTCGAGTGATGGAGGGCGGTCACCTTTCCGAGAAATAGGACGTGAGGTGCGATGCTACAACAGCTTGAGGAACTAAGACTCCGCCTCAATTGTCGTACCGCTATGGAGAGAAGAAAGCAAGATCGAGTCTCTGTCAGCACATCCTCTCAATCCTCACGACCTTCCAATCAAATCACCAAAAACTCACCTGGTAACACTGCCCCATCCAACCAACCGCCAGTGGTTCTCAATCCGACGCGAGAGCGCAATCTTCTCGCCAACCTCGGTACATGCGGGCGACGTAAGAACAATCTTGGCCAAATCAGCCTTGACGGAGATCACCTTGCCACCGGTGGAGGTGGAGCCGATGTTGACCATGAGTACTTCGTTCTTTGCGAGTTTTTGAACCTGGTTGGGAGAGGGCAGAACATGGGTCAGTGATGCCATACAAATAGTCATCGATAAGAATGACATGGACCCACCTTGGTCGTCTTCTTGTCGTCCGACTTGACACCCAACAGCCTTCGCAACAAGAAGTAGTTGATCTCGAGCTCTGTGTAAATCTTAGGCAACGTCCCTACCGCACCCAGCACCTGCCCGACCAGCCGATCCGCACGACAGAGCGTAGGGTCCACCTTTGTCCCCACCCCGATCAATCCACCCGGCACAGCAAACTGCAAATCATTGTGCTCAGCAAAGAGAGACACGATCCGACTGAAGATAGGTCGACAGTGAATCTTGCCCTCGTTATCCTTGATGACGATACCCGGTCGGATCTCGATCTCCTGTCCGAGCTTGAGAACACCCGTCAAGATCGATCCACCGGCGACACCGCCCTTGAGCTCGTGCACCTCCGCTCCTGGCTTGTTGACGTCGAAGGAACGGATGACGATCAGACGAGGCGCAGAGGTGAAGTCTCGTGGAGGTACGGGCACCCGCTTGACGAGGTACTCGCACACGGCATCAATGTTGTATTTTAGCTGGGCGGAGATGGGGACGATGGGTGCATCCTGCGCTACGGTTCCCTGAACGAAATTGGTAATCGACTTCCAGTGGTCATCGGCTTGTTGTTCGCGGATGAGATCGACCTTGTTCTGGAGGATGATGATGTGCTTGAGCTTCATGATCTCGACTGCGGCCAGATGCTCGCTCGTCTGTGGTTGTGGGCAGGGCTCGTTACCTGCGATGAGGAGTAAAGCGGCATCCATCACCGCCGCACCGTTCAACATGGTCGCCATGAGAATGTCGTGTCCGGGACAGTCGACAAAGGAAACATGTCTGAGCAGCTTCATGCGTCCTCCACAGCCGGGTACCTCGCACGGTGGGTTGGCCTCTTTACCTGAAGGGTAGGATCGGTAGCATCCCGGTCGTGCACAAGCTTCCCTCTCGCACTTGTAGATCTTTGCATTGGCGTACCCGAGCTTGATGGTGATGTTTCGCACGAGCTCGTTCTTGAAACGGACGGTCTGGACTCCTGAGATGGATTTGACGACGGTGGATTTACCGTGGGCGACGTGTCCGATGGTGCCGATGTTGATGGTGGCCTGGCGGGAGATGACCTCGGGCGAGAGAGGGTGCAGCTTGGAGATGTCTGCATGAGGCAAAGCCAGAATCAGTATCCACCCCGAGGCGCGGTCCCACCTATATATGCTCGATACTCACCTAGACTCTTGAGCTGCTCTGCGATCTGAGCGACGGCTGCGTCACTGGCGGCTGTTGTTGATGCCATGTTGTGAGGAAAGTGTTTCTGTCTGCGTTGAGCTCGTCGATGTCGAGTTGACGATGACTCCCACAAGAAAAAGGCGGAAGAAGGCAGCGAAGGTGTCGAAGCGCAACAGTGTCACGTGACTTGCACATCTTCCTGAGACTGTGAGACGCTCATATCAGAGTCTCACGGAAGTCTCACAACCAGCCATCACCACCTTCGCAAATTTTTGGGATCTTCTTGATTGACGGGCAACAGCAACAAACCTTCAAAGCACGAGGAAAGCATGGAAAGGATCGCGAGCCGGCAGTGGCATCGGCTGCGGCTGTCCATCGGTCGGTCTGCGATTCGGATACCGAGCGGCGCCGCTGTAGGACGAACCATCTCGTCCTCGTCCTCGTCCTCAGCAGCAACAGCAGCTCGACGCAGAGATGCGGAAGCGGTAGCGGTGGAGCAGGCGGCAGAGGAAGCGCGACCAGCGGGTATGTCGGCTAAGGCGTGGGGCAAACAGAGGCAGCGCTCGGAAGCCGTCGAGGTGGTGGAGCTCCCATCGCCATACCCTCAAGGATCAGCATCGCACAAAACTCTGTTGGCCGACATCGAAGTGCTCATGCGCTCAGCAACAGCAGCACAGGACGGTCAAGACACAGCACCAGCTCACTCAGCGCAATCTTGGCTTCAAGTGCTGAGCGCGCCGTCTGCCTCCTACGCTCTGTCTGCGCCGTACCTGCTCTCCACCGGCGCATTCTACCAACCACCGCTGCAGGGCCCAGGCGGACGTGCGCTTCTGGCTCGGCTACATTCTCATCTGATGGCCAGTCAGATTCACTCCGTCTCCGATGCTGAGCTCGCGCTCAAGGTTCTCAACCGGCATTGCGTCCTCGGAACAACCCAGGTCCATTCAGTCAGCGCATGGCCGCCCATCGTCAGTCAAGCCTCGACGTCCGGCAGCAACTTTATAAATGCTGCAGAACAACAGCAGCTCATCTCGACCTACTCTCGCAATGTCGATCTGACGCTGAACACTATCTCTGTCGCGCTGGAGCGCATCTTGCGCGACCTCGGAGCAACCCACCTCGTCCTCGCCTGCGCCGAGCTCGTCGTCCAGCTTGCCGTGCGTTTCAGAGCACAGATCGGACCTGCGTCAAGCCTGCAGCCACGCAGACATCAAAGTCGTCATCGCTCTACCGTCGTCCAAGGCCGTCCAAGCGCGTATAAGAAGGCAAGGAACTTTCATCGTCTCTTCCTTCGACTCGCCCATCTCATTCCTCACCGCAGCGACCGTCGCAACCTCAAAGCAGCCTCCCAACTCCTCAAATCCGTCGTCGTCCTCTGCAACGTCCATCTGAAGCTCGACGTAGTTAAGTATTCGAAGATGTGGCCGCCATACAGCACTATTACAGCTATGCGACTCTCAGAGACGCGTGCGAGCAACTTGCCTCGCAAAAGGGCGCGTCGCCAGGCGTTATTCTCCGGGGAACTCTGTCGGGATGTCGCTAGAGCATTGCTAGATGCGCCAGCGGAAGACGAAGCTAGGACGGTGCGGCCATCTGGGCCGTCCGGTTTGATCCACAGCAGGATCTTCAGTGCGGTCACGATCCCTCGCCGCGAATGGGTCGTGAACGATCACGGCGAGGTGATTTCTACGTCCTTTCTAGGCCTGCGGAGCACGAAACGACCGGAGTTCCTTTCCTTCGCATTGGCGCGAGCATGTGTTTTCGCAGTCCATGCCGCGGTTATGAATCAAAGGCGGAAACGTAGCGACACCTTCCAGCAAGGCCACCTCTGCGCTGCCGATTACGATGCCGCTCTTCGATCGCTCATGCTGCATGGGCCAGAAACGAAGCATAACTTCAATGTGGAGCACGTGGCGAAGGTGTTTCTTTCGCTCATCAAGCGGACGGAAGACGATGAGGCGGCATGGTGTGTCTTTTCGAATGCCCGCGTGGAGTCATGCCCAAATCCTCACCAGGGGAGTCGCAGCGCGTACTATCTTCACGCCCTGCGAAAGCAAGCAGAAGTCTCCTGGGTCGGCGACAGCTATGCAAAAGATCTCGGCCATCTTCACCGTCGACGGATCAGGAAAGTGATTCGCGATTCTGCCGGACACGTTCTGGGTACTCGCTGTCCTTCGCTTTGGGCTTCGGACGAAGTAGTCCAGCAGCCAATTGAAGAAATGGATCATTCGAAGGAAGCGCCGGAACGTGTGGAGGTCAGTTTGGAATTTATCAGAGTAGCGCTGAGGGCACTCGGTCGCGACCCGAAGATTCAAACGAGGGAGATCGCAGCGCTCCTGGGCATTCCGGAGAGCGTAGACGCGAAGGAGGACGAAGGAGCCGGATTTTCAGCAACGAGCTTTCGCAATGACGCCCAATCGTTAGCTCAAGTCATCTTTGGACTGACGCTGCGGACAAAGCGGCACCCTCGGATTTGGGCGATGATCGATGCCATCTGGAACGCGGCTGTGGAGCGGCGCCGACACATGATTGGCTCCTTCGATCATATCTCTCTGGCCTACTTGCGATCACAATGGCGAAGGTTTGAGCAGACACCTCTCGGTGGTGGCAAAGGGGCGATTCTGTCCCGTGCGCTTGGACAAGTTTGGGAGCAAGCGCGACTCAAACCTGGATTTTACCCTCAAGAACAACAACGACATCTACATGCTGTCTCCATCCGATTGGCTACCGACATGATTTCGACCACGGGTTCAAATCTGGGCCAAACTGCTACTGCGCTCAAGTTCTGGCAGGTCTTGCAGAGGGATCAACCTGAGACGGCTTTTGCTTGGGGACCGTTCTCTGCGATGCTCAACGTTGTCACTTCGGCTGAACGGACTCGTATGAGTAAGGGCGGCGAAGGACTTCCTTGGCGTCGGATAAAGGCATCTGATGGATTGATGACTGGGATGGCAGCGCGACAGCTATTCAGACAAGTCCTTTTCAGGCAACACCCTGCTCTCGCCCAGTGGTCTGAAGGTGCGCCTCGGAATCCGCTGGCTGACGTTGAAGCCGGTGGCTCAGACAGTATGGGGGGTTTCAGTCTCTTCGGAAGCATCCTGCTCAAAGCCAAAATCCGAGGTGGACGATTTCTGCCCTGGGCTCAGTCCTTTGCCGGTGCTGAAGATGTAGGACAGTCGGAGGGGATGGGCGTATCTTTGTTAGCAACTTCGACACGACAGCGACCTCCTTATGTCAACTTCAATGCCGCGGTGTTCGAGGCATACATCTCGCTGTTGCACACGATGACGGTTCCCAATAGTCAGCTGGTCCAAGCCGCGACTAGAACAGGAGCACCTGTCTATCCTCATGCTCCGTTTTTGGGTGATGATCACTGCTTGCCGACACACATGGCGTCCGATCCTATCGCAGCGCAGACATCGCAGACACAGGCACCGGCAAATCAAAAACGGGGCAAAATCAAGAAAGCACACACGGACTCAGCAGCGCTCGAGCCGCCCACCCACGACGAGCTCCTTCTCGTCTTCGCCTGGATGCGAGCGCTCCGCGTCCGTCCCTCTCGCGCGACGCTCTATATCCTCTGCATTCACCTCATCGAGACTCTTCCGCCCGGATTGATCAGGCCGGGTCAACCTACGGGTCCGCTGACGGAGTGGCTGGAGAAATGGTTGGGGTGGAGGTCGTTGCCGAGTGAGGAACAGGTTGTGGGTTGGTTGAAGCAGACGAAGTCAAAGATCAGGAAGCCGGGGAGTACGAGGATGTAGGATGTTGTGCAGGTGTGGGGGTTGGATGCATAGGTCTTTCACATTGTGCTTCTCATGCAGGAGATATACAAGACATCAAATTGAATGATACATGCTTATTCAGATGAATTCCTTTTGACCATTCCGGTGGCCAAGTCACGTAGCCGCCTCCTCCTTGAACTGTCCGAACGGGTTGGTCATTCACATGCAAGATGACCTTGCTTTCATTACTCATGATCAATATGTAATACCCTACTCAAATGCCCAAGCGTCCTCATCGTCTTCCTCAACAGCTACGGGAGCGAGCACCGGTGCCGCCGTTGAAGATGTGGTCGACCGAGTGGCCGTGTTTTGTGATACATCAGGAACGGGATCGGAAGTCGCCGGCGACGGTGCGATTGATGCAGACTGTAGCAGGGACGGCAGCAAGGACCCATCGTCGATCGCCCATGCATCGTCTTCGTCTCCGTCGTCTCCTTCGGTGGCAGTATGAACGATGGGTGACGAAGATGCTGGTTGTTCTCCAATTGAAGAAGGTACTGGCTTTTCTTCTTGGACCGATGAAGGTACTGGCTTTTCTTCTTCGATCGATGAAGGTGCTGGCTCTTCTTCGATGGATGCAGGTGCTGGCGCTTCATCGATGACCTGTCGCTCGATCTCCGATACAGGTTTCGTTTCCGAGATCGCAGAGGAAGGGTGTGTTTCAGCGACAAGCTTGTGCTGTGACAGAGCGGCTTCGTCCAGATCAGCGGCAGGGACAGGATTGGAGACCGCAGCAGGCGGTGGTACCGAGGCAGTCGCAAGGAGGGAGGGAAGGACAGACGTGTCTTCCAATGCCCATGCTTCGCCCTCCTCTCCGTCGTCCTCTTCGGTTGCGAAAGGAGCGGTGGATGTGGGAGTCTGAGCAGGTGCTGACGATGCAAGCACGCCGCCACCGGTTGATGAAACAGTTCGGTCCTCTTCGACTTCCGGAATCGCAGATGAAGGGTGTGGTTCTGCGACAGGGTCCTCTTGTGACGGAGCGGCGTCGACCGTATCGGAGGCGGGAACGACAGGATCCTCTTGTGACGGAGCGGCGTCGACCACATCGGAGGCAGGAACGACAGGCTCCTCTTGTGACGGAGCGGCGTCGACCGTATCGGAGGCAGGAACGACAGGCTCCTCTTGTGACGGAGCGGCGTCGACCACATCGGAGGCGGAGATTGGATCGGAGACTGCAGCTGGTGATGGTATGGAGGCAGTCGCAAGGAGGGAGGGTAGGACAGATGTGTCTTCCAATGCCCATGCTTCTTCCTCCTCTCCGTCGTCCTCTTCGGTTGCGAAAGGAGCGGTGGATGTGGGAGTCTGAGCAGGTGCTAGAGATGCAATCACGTCGTCACCGGTTGATGAAACAGTTCGGTCTTCTTCGACTTCCGGAATCGCAGATGAAGGGTGTGATTCTGCGGCAGGCTCCTGTAGTGACGAACCGTCTTCGACAGCATCGGAGGCGGGAACGACAGGCTTCTCTTGTGACGGAGCGGCGGCGACCACATTGGAGGCGGGGATAGGATCGGAGACTGCAGCCGGTGATGGTACGGAGGCAGTCGCAAGGAGGGAGGGAAGGACAGATGTGTCTTCCAATGCCCAAGCATCCTCCTCTTCCTCTTCCTCATCCTCCACCTCATCCTGATCATCCTTCTTAGTCTTTGCCTCGTTCTCGTCACGGATTGAAATTGGTTCCTCTTGTAGCGCCCACGCGTCTTCGACCTCAGATTCGTCCGCTTCCGCTTGAGGGCTGAGGTCGTAAAAGTGATCGACTGGACTTGGACTAGCCCGCGGAGAGGGAATGTCCAGAGTATCCGCAGAGGGAGACTTTGAGATGGATGTTGATAGTGACAAGAGCTCCTTTGGTAGAGGTAGCGGAGCCAGTGTCTCTGATTCCCAATCGTCGTCCCAGGCTGGACGCCGCGAAGTGCTGATCGGCAGCGCACGGCTGGTCTCCATCGATGCTGTGTCTGTCCCTGCGCCGTCGAGTACAGCCCCACTCTCCGTAGTACCATCTCCCAGAATATTTTGCCGCCCAAGACGAGAGAATTCGGCAAGAAGACCCCCACCACTGGCTGGACCAAGTGCATCAAGCACGCGGGACCAATTGCGCTCACGCTGCTCCACCCCTGACTGCATCTGCGCGACACGCGCGTGGAAGCCATCGAGCTGCATCGAGCCTTCCTGCGTCCCTTTCCCGTTCTGGATTGCCAAGGAAGAAAGGGCCGATGGCGCGGAAGAATACCTGGAGACGAGCGAACGCGCTCGGAGGAAAGCTTGGATCAGGCGTAGTTCCGAGCGAATGTCCGTGTCACCTGCTGGAGCGTCCAGGCGTGAAGGATCGAAAGCACCGATCAATTTCAGCAGCTTGTCCTCGGCCACTGACTCGCCGTCTTGTGCATCACGAGAGCGCGGCTCAGCATTATCATCTTCGCTGTCGTCCTGGTTGTCATCGATCTCGTCGCTGGAGTTGTGATATTGTTGAAGCAGCTCGAGATCGGCGAGGATGTGGTCGACGGAGAGGCGCAGGGGCGCAGACGGTGGTAGTGCGCTGGCTGTCATGACTGCTGTACTCTTGATGCCGTGTGCGCGCTGGGGACTGTGTGAGGATGGTGGTGGTCGTCTTCCCGATGACGCTCTTGTAAGTGTGGGTCACGGACTTACGGTCCTGTCGGTATCGAGGCGGTCTGTGTTCCGAACCACATGGCAGCCATCTCAACCGTTCCACATTCACCGTTCCACATCACTCGTTCGGAAAACCCCGTTTCACAATTTCAAACTACACCGCCAAATGAGGTCGGATTCTCCAGGTATACTCCCGCCGAAAACATAGTCGGAGCATTTTTCCGAAGTCTGCGAAATGAGATCGAGAGTTTCAAGCTCGGAGCCTCTCCAGAGCAGGTCTCCCGAGGTCTTCGCGAGAACATACTCTAGAGGACATCCTGAGCGCAACTCAGGAGCATTCGGGAGCGCATATACTCCCGAGCTGGGAACAGATCCTCCCACAACGACACTTACAGATCTCCTGGTCAAGCAGTCTAGGCTGCAGTTTTGATATGTAAGATGGTGCCAACTTCCATCACTCGTACCTTCGCACGAGTCTTGCATTGAGATGTGTCTTGATGGAATTCCAGATGAGGCGATGGTGGTGTTTGGCTGGTCTGTGCAGCGGAAAAAAGACTTGTGAGATTTCAACTGCATTCATTCTCTCAACCACCACAATCTCACTGCTCACACATACAGCAGCAACAGTGACATCAACAGGAATCGGCAAGTAAGCAGCATCAGTACGTGAGCAACTAGCCTTACTGCCTGCCGCCGCCGCTGCGCTGACATGGTCTTCCTTCCCCATCAGAAAGAGTTGCAACTCCATGGCTTCATGCCTTGATCCCGCTCCCACCTCTCGCCCAAGGGCCAAGCCGACGGAGACGTGAGTAGACTGTGCACTGCTCTCACACCCCTCTCCCAAGCGCGCACTGACTAGTGCTTGAATCCTTCATTCGACAGCGGGGCGGACGGAGCTCCCGACTCCGAATCAGTCTTCGTCCGCGCAGGCCCCGACACAACCAAGGTTCGTCGCCCTCCATTTCGCCCCCGTTCTCCGAGGTGACAACTGCGCGCAGCAGCCCAACAGGCAACAGCAATGGGCCCATCCGTCAGTGAGTATGCTCCTCTCCACCGCGATGCGCATACATGAACTCAGCTTCTACCTGAATGTATGCTCATCCACCTTCCCTCTCTCTCGCATACACAGCCTGGTGAGTATATAACACACACACACCCTCACCCTCACACCCACTTCTCTCTCTCTCTCCCATCACAGAAGCAGACGAGCTCAAGAAGCAGGACAAGGTCGTAGCCATCGCCTACGTCTCCTCTTCCTCCGCCGACAAGAAGGCCCTCGAAGCATTCCATACCGCAGCACCCCTCATTGACCAGGTCGGCCCCGAGAACACTTTGTCTGGATCGACGCTGTCAAGTTCGCCCAGCACGCAGAGACCCTCAACCTCAAGACCGAGGTCTGGCCCGCTGCGTATGTGTTTTCCATCATCTTGTTTGCACGCGCCGATTTCATATGCTCACCCCATCTTCCATTTCTGCAGCGCGATCCAGTCCATGGGAGCCCCTACCAAGTCCTCCCTCCAGCAACCCAGCGCAGATCCGGCTGGCACCATCAAGACCTTCATCCCCGACTTCATCGACGGCAAGCCTTAGCCCTCTATCCAGTGAGTCCGAACCTGTCTTTGTCCTGGTCGCGGACGCGTCAACGACCACTCCAAGGATATCCTCGTCGAGATCGACGCTCCCTGGCGCCGACACTGCAAGAAGCTCGAGCCTACCTTCGCTGCGCTGGGTGAGTTATGAGAAGTAAGAGACGCACAAGAAGCAGATCACCTTTGCTTACCATGAGCAACATCCTTCCCTCAGCCGGCTTCTATGTTGAAGGGCACCCCGCGATCAAGTTTGGCCCTGCTGGCGGCAACCTCTAGCCCAGCCCCGCCCGTGTTCGTGCGCAGGTGAGTTCGACGAGGTCGCTGGCTGTCATAAGCAGATGCCGAGTAGGCTGCTTAGGCGGAGAGGAGGAAGATGACGGCGTGGACTACGAAGAGTAAGAGAAGGATGTGAGTGTTGATGAGGGTACGGCTTGTCACGTTGACGGGTTCACTGACCTTCTTCTTGTTCTTCTCTCTGCGCACGCAGGATGCAAACAAGACTCACGAGTGGCGCAGCGACGGGTGCGGTAAGGGTTTTCTTTGCGGAGGTGAGGTTGTCAGTTGTCTTCGGTGCGCGTGCGTGATTCGCGTGTCTATGCAAGCAAGCAAGACGCGTGAACGAAGCCCTTTCGTGATACATGGTTCTAGCTTCCTTGATTCCTTCCTATCCTAATTCCTACGACCCCCAATTCAACATGACTCATGAGCATTAATTCATATGTGTGTGGTGTGAGCTACAGTGAGCACCGGAGAAAGTAGTAGGAGCCTGTTGGTCCTGCTCTGTCAGATCATCCCAGCCTTACTCGGGAGTAGAGCTCTTGAGAATGCTGGAGTATGTTGTTCTGGAGTTAATCCCGAAGGGCGTAGAAAAGACTCCAGCATGACTCCCAAGTCAGTGGTCACCATATGACCCCCGAATCGCTCCGAGTACTCGACCGAGTATTTTGAAAATACTCGGACTGACTGGTGGTGTAGCAATCTTCCCACGCTGCACAGAACCTCTCGCTTGTTGTCTCTGTCTGACTTCACACAAAAAAGAAGGAAGAGATACCAACGCGGCAAAAGAAGCAAAGGGAGTGTCAAATTGATATTTGTGTGGAAACTGTGAAAAGACAGTGTGGCTGTAGGTCCAGCGGTTCAACCACTGGTCATCTGTCTAGATAAAGCAGGCTTGAAGCCATCGACGAAACGGTAGCAGATAAGGAGAGGAGTGCCCCACGAGCAAGCTTGAAGGTGTGCTGCCAAAGCAGGTACTCAGTTGCTGCAGGTGGCCTTGTTGCCCTCCACGACGCACTTGAGGTTGTCACCGAAGACGGAGGCGACGACAGTGCCGTTCGTGCTGACATCGAGCGAGAAGGAGGTGCCTTCTTTGTTACCACTAAGAGCAGTTGTTAAACGAATACTCGTTTGCGTCAGTTACCGAAGCGTAGGAATAAGAGGTCTGTTCAACCTTAACAATACTCACTAGCCAATACCAGCGCCGACGGAGATAGCCTGTGAGACGCATGGCGATTTGGATTTGGAAGTGGCATCAGAATCGGAGTCAAGTTGGAAGGAACGCAATGAAGGAGATACTCACGCCATCCTTCATGGTGTAGCCACCGCCGAGAGAGCTACCATTGACCTTCGCCGAGAACCCAACCTCGAGCTTGTCTGGGTTCCAGTTGACGTTCGAGTCGGCTTTGAAGGCGCCAAGAGCAGCGATCGTACCACTACCACCGCATTTGAGCGTGGCTGTCGAGTTATCGGCGGCAACATCCGAAGCTGTGAGGTAGTACTGCGTCGGAGTCGTGTTGTCTGATGTGGGCTGGGTCGTAGGATCAGGCTGGGCCGAAGGATCAGGCTGAGCAGAAGGGTCGGGCTGAGTAGTAGGATCGGGCTGAGTAGTAGGATCGGGCTGAGCAGAGGGATCAGGCTGAGCAGTGGGATCAGGCTGAGCAGAAGGGTCGGGCTGAGTAGTAGGATCGGGCTGAGTAGTAGGATCGGGCTGAGCAGAGGGATCAGGCTGAGCAGAGGGATCAGGCTGAGCAGTGGGATCAGGCTGAGCAGAAGGGTCGGGCTGAGTGGTAGGATCGGGCTGAGTAGTAGGATCGGGCTGAGCAGAGGGATCAGGCTGAGCAGTGGGATCAGGCTGAGCAGTGGGATCAGGCTGAGCAGAGGGATCAGGCTGAGCAGAAGGGTCGGGCTGAGCCGTAGGATCGGGCTGGGTTGCAGGATCAGGAGTCGAGCCAGAGCCAGAGCCAGAGCCAGTGCCAGAGGGGTTGTCCCGTTTGCCGCGAGTGCCTTGGGGATTGTACTTCGCAACCGCAGCCGGAGCCCACGTCCGCTTGGCTTTGTGAGCCCACATGTAGTCAGCACCCACCGAGGCGGCCGACACTTCGCGCTTCGGGTGCACTGTGGGAGCGGAGGCTGCGATGGAGAGCAGAGGAGCGAGGAGGATAGCGGTGCGAACGAAATGCATTTTTGAGATGCTGGAGAAGAGTGGCTGTGAGGAGATGGAGTGTTTTAGAGTGTAAAGCTGGATGACACTGTGTGTGAGATGTATGTGGTAGTGAGGAGCGAGGGAAGTAATAGGGAGCAGAAGTGGAAATGGTTCTGGCGGAGGAAGACCTCCTCTTTTATGTCTTTCGGCCAAGAACGTTCAAGCTCAGCTCGTACTCTACCACGCACGTATTGATCGCATCAGAACACGGACACTCGAAAACATGGACACTCTCACGCAACACAAGACATCAGTGTGGTCCAAATTTGGCCATACGAACGGAATGGGAGTGCCCCAATCGATATTGCACCGCTCGCAACGCCAACAGCCGAGCTGAGGGACCTCATTCTGCGGTCAGTCTCTGCGATCCGACAAAGAATCCGTGACACCTTCTCGGCTGTGCAGCTTCAGCCTGACCATGGCAGCCTAATCAGGTCAACTCAAAAGGAGTCGAAGCCGAGCTCTGCATGGCCCATGCTCCACTCAATCCGACTCAAAGCAAATGATGGCTGGCTGTAACCCGCACCGGCTGCCGATGAACCTAGTTCATCACTCATACATGTGAAATTCAGTCGGATGGTTGTGCCATTGAGGCGTCCGGCATCCGCCCAGAGCTGATAAGAGGACTTCATTGGTGCCTTCAGACGACTGCCAAAATCGGCACCCCCAGGAAAGTCGCCAGAAGGATCGACCGTACATGCAGCAGCGATGATCGATGCCTGCGGATCACGACACAAGATACGGCTCACCTCCTCTTCTCCCTCATGCATGTGCAACCAACGGCCTCACTTGACGCAGCATCAGCCTTCTTTGCGAGAGCAAACCCATATCAGATATCAGATACCTGACCGACCTCGTTGTGAACATGTGCACGCGCAAGTAAGAAGATGTGAATCACAGGATAGAGGCTATGGTGGAAGAATCCAAGTCCGTCTACAGGTGCCGTCTAGATGGAATGAAAAGCGTAACACTAGAGCAAGACTGGACCTACGGTCGGAAAGTCAAGGCAAGGCCGAAGGAACCAGCTGAAGCGGAAAGGGGTCCGAAAGATGGCAGAGAGGGTACGCAGAGTAATGTGTGAAGAGAACAGAGAGGGCAAACATGGGGTCGAAATGTTCTCGCTGCTTGTGAGAAGACGAATTTTCAGCAGACTGCGCTGGAACGATTGCCGAGCGAGCCGCTCGGAATCCAACCACCTTTAAGTCCAGCCTTGAACGACCACTCCGGAGCACTCTCGGTCCTCCAGGCCCACATGATCCATCCCGAAGTAGTTTCCTCGTAAAGCTTGGTCTGGGTGTCGAACATCGCCTTCAGCAAAGCCTTGTAGTCCGGGCTGAACCGAACAGCATCGAATGTCTTGTCATAGCAAGGTCCGGTGAAGGGCTCGTCTTCGTATTGTCCTTCGTACCGTGATCCTCGCCCGCGAACGTTCAGCCACTGAGCGCAGTCATTGGGAGCCGTTGTCCATTCACCAATGACGGTTGGGACGTTCTTTTGAGATTGGCTCAGCTCGGTACGGAGGTTGCAGAAGGACTGCAGGCGATCGGCCGGCGACAGAGCGTTTGCACCGGGGACTGTGAGAGGAGCTATTAGTAACCTTTATCTTTGTGATCAACTGTACAAGGCTCAGAATTCAACTCACCAAACATGGAGTATCGATGTGTATCCAGGACGACATTGGTGAACTTTGGAGCACTGAAAGCCCCTTCCCAGTACGACAGGTTCTGAAATCCATCGTGGACAGTCACAGTCAGGGCGTTGTTGACTTGACCCGGAGTGGTGTTTTGCCGCATGTAATAGTATCCTTGATCGAGGAATGTCCGGTAGTATTTGAGCAGACTGGGGGCGAAGATGTTTGGAGTGGTTTTGAATGAGGTTCCAGGCTCGTTCAGGAGCTCTATAGCGACTACTGTGTCTGAGTACTCCGGGGTCGAAAAGCGCTTGGCAATTGTCACCAGAACCGCCTCGGCACGGGCTGCGTTTGTCGCGTTGGCGTTGAAGTAGACCGTGTTGTTGTCCAAACGCTGACCGGAGTTGTCGAAACCATTCTGGCTGCCCGGAACACCATGGAGATCGATCATCACCTTCAGTCCGTACTGTTTTGCCCAACCGACGGCCTTCGTGAGGTAGTCGAGCTGATCAGCCCGAACATAAGGCTCTCCCATGCTTACGTCCAGACACCAGTAGCCAATGGGGATGCGGACCATGTTCAGGTAACCAACGGCTGCGATTTGGCGGAAGGTTCTTTCCGTGACCCAGGTTGCCCAATGCTGCTGTAGACGAGCCTTGGCGTCAGGAACGTACTGACCGAACGTCCACTCGTCGACGACTCTGCTGTCCACGGCGCTGAAGATGGAAGGTGTGACCCAGGGTTCGAGCACTAACCATCCAGCCAGATTCACGCCCCGGACTGTGGTGGTGGAGAAGTTGAACTGAACTACACCGCGCTCTGCGAGCGAAAGAGCATTGAAACGGACGCGGTTCATCCTGCGAATCTCGAGGGGCGTCTTGGTGGCCAGAACGACAGTGGAGAGCGCCGTCAGGACGGAGACGAAGCTGAAAGCTGTGATCCTCATCGTAAACTCTTGTAGGTGCCGCTGGTATCCAGTGATTCGGTCTGCGTAAGCTTCAAAGTGAAAAGGAGAGGCAAGGGACTGAATCTAAAACCAGGGTGAAATTTTGAGATGTAAAGAGCGGAAGGCGAAAGAGGACTCGCGGAGAACGGGAAGGGAGAAAGATCTGGTACAAGCAGAGAAGGTGGATGGTGAGGAAAAGGAAATGTGATGGAAGTGGGAAGGGAAGGGAAAAGAGGGGCTGCCGGAAATGAGATAGTGGTTACTGATACATAAAAATGAGCTCGTTCCGTTCAACGTCGGCCAAGTCCCCGCAAATTGTCGCGGGAGCTGGAGAGGGATGGGAAAGAAGTCAGACCTGAGTATAGTAGTATCCGAGCCTCATTCCGTCCTTACGCCAAGCGGCTCGAGCGATCCCCGTCTCATCAGCTTGGTCTTTCCTCACCTCATTTACAAACTTCTCGGGTCGTTACGCCCTCGCTGACGCTCCCTCGGCTGTGTGCATGTGTTGCGAAAGATGCACGCAGGGATTCTGCCATCAATATTGACCTTGGCAGGGAGAGAGAAGCTACCAGTTCCGTCACTGTGTTTGCTCAAAGGGGATTAGGTTGTCAACGACTGAATACTGGAGCAGGAAGTCAGGCGCAGAAAGAAGGAGTATAGCTCACTCATGCCAGAGCCGTTGGATATACCCTGTTAGACTGACGAAAGAGTCGGCTGAGTACATGTTAGACGTGGTATGGTGGAGGAAACCGATTGCATGACTCACATCCTGCTCGGTATCCAGCCACATCCAAGGACGTTGTAACCTTGTCCGATAAAAGCCGCATAGCCAATTCGCAGTATGTTATGAGTCCATTCGACACAAGACGGAGAACGGAGGCCCCTTTTTGGATTCCGAGCTCGATACAAGAAGACGTTGCTGGAGTGATATCATGATTGTGGTCGCACAGTCCATACTCGGACATGAAAACGTGATCATATTGTCGTAAATAGGGTTCGTGTATACATCCAAAGAAAGATGGGAAGGGATGCAGGATACGAAGCTCCAAGAACAAAGCTGAATCCCTTAAGTAGCGTTCGCCGAGAGGAAAGAATGACAGGCTGACGTGAATATGGAGACGGTTCTGAAGCCGGTGGGCGGTGTCCTTCGAGCCGGATATCCATTTGCAGTCGAGTCCCGCGTCCGACGGTACTTGCCTAGTCGCGGTCGCATTCAGCCTTCGACTTGTAGCCGGAGCAGATCAGATGGTCGCCCGTGATAGAAGAGCGAACCTGTCCATTGTCGTCGATGCTCAGAGAGAAAGAGACGGACCTTCCCTTGCTGCAAAAGTGCGAAGGAGGAAACGAAGGGGGAAAGAGAGTTGTGATCGTAATCGAGTCAGTCTTCATGACGTTTCCGAGGGAAGCAGAGCTATTGCAGAGAGGAAGACAAGACTCACTATGTGATCCCAGCTCCGACCGAGATACCCTCAGGGGTAAAGGTGTATCCACCGCCGACGCTGTTGTGTGCAATGCCGGCGGCGAAGCCGACCTCTAGGGCGCTCGGATTCCACTTCACGCCACTGTTTGCGTAGAAGTCACCGCCGAGCGCAGGCAGATAGCCACTGCCTCCCTCGTTGAGCTTGACCGTGGAGTTCCCGGATCCGTGAACGTCGGCGGTCTGGAACCAGGTGGCGTGAGCTTCCCCGTCGTTCCAATGGACCCCGTTGTTGTGGCCATTGCCCGAGTTTCCTCCGCCATTCTTCGGGTGGGGAAGGGGAAGGTGAGGCAAAGGGATCGGCTTTCCGCCGTTGATCGGGAAAGGTCGGGGGATAGGCTCCCAGTTGGGATGGCTTTGATGGTGAGGGTGGTAGATCGGAGTGAGATCGTTGGTCGGATTGTCGACAGCAGGAATCAGACCGCCCACGTTGACGGTGGCGTTGACATCGGCTTTGATAGGAAGAGCGCCAACTTGAAGATCTGCGCCAACATCTGCTTTGATCGGCAGCAGGCGCCTGTCCTGGCCGGGCAGGGCGAAGGTGACGGCGAGGAGGGGTAGAAGAGCGAGGATTGAGCGAGAGTACATTCTGTAAGTAGAGAAAATGGAGGAAAGGTAAAAGAGTAGAAAGCGGTGGAAATGTCAAAGCTGAAGCTGATGGAAGAAAGTGAAGGCTGAGAAGGATGAAAAAGATTGATGCTGGACGAAGAGAATCAGATCGAAGGCTGTCAGCGGCCTGTACTTATATACCCTCCCGGTAGCTGTGGCTCAAGGGAGGCCAAACCTTCTGGTGTAGGGATGTCTTCTCTGTAGAGCTATCGATGCGGGCTGCAAGGGAACAGAAGTGCTAGAGTATGTCGTTCAGAAGACTGAAACTCGACGCTTGACGTGGCAGCGTGTTACAGCCCACCTATGAGTGGTGATGGTGACCCTGGTCGCCTTCATTGTAGAGATGAGAAGGATACGAGATCAGAGAAGTTGGAGGGATACATGAAACCGACGCGAGACTCACACTACTTGAAGCTTGAAGATGAGAGAAACAAGTGCAAGGTTCTCGTGGTTGACGACCTCATCTCTGTCGGAAGAGCTCGAAGCTATGGATGTCCATGCGCATCAAGCTGCTAACATTGCGGCCCCGACGAACCGAGCACAGGGCTCATATACATAGCATTGTACTCGGCTTGAAGATCTACCATTCGATGCTGCGGTGTTGCGAAGTGAGCAGAAGAAAGGATGGGGTGGAATTGAGTGAGGACTCGAGGCGGGCAGAAATACGAGGCTTCTGGGTCAGCTGCGAGTTTGACTGCTGGTAGGCCCGTCTGATGGACACATATCTATTTGATCAAGTCAATGCCAGCGCATGATGTGCAGAGACGACAGGCAACGACTACGCCATCGAAGTCGACGCTGCAGCGATAGCATCATCACGTTCGTAACTGTTCGGGCCCTCTCTTACCGTACATACTCTACTACAGGGAGAGGTTGTAGGCCGGAGGGACGAATAGAAGGGAAGGACTGGTGCTTTTGGTCGTGAAGTTGGCGTTGAAAAACATCGAAGACGTGACGACGATGCACTTGACGGGGGTCGATACCGCTGATGGCGACGGTGGTGTCGTCCAACGCGTGAGCGGTGGATCCTTGTGGTGGATCTAAATAATAGATGCAAATAAGGCGGTGTGGATCTTCGCAGCGAGAGAGGGGAGGGGGGAGGACAGGGATCAAGTGATCCGCTGCCGCTGCTGAGGGCTGCTTAGCTATGCCGCACCCGTCTCTGGTCACTTGCAGTTCCTGTAATTGTTGGGGCAGCAGTCCGATTCGGCGTCGGATGGTGAGCTGAACTGGAAGGTGATAAGCCTTCAAAGGCTGTCAAAGCTGCGTATGCGTATAATGAGAAAGTCAGCACTTACGTTCAGTGTTTCAGTGGCCTTCTTCCATCATTCTCCTCTGCTCAGGTTGGATGATTCAAGATAGGCCTTGCCGTCACTGATCGAGACACCGCCGTCTTTGGTGATCGTCTAGCCACCACCAAACCGACATGAACTTAACAGCACCAGCGAAGCTGACCTCGGCGTCGGTGGCATCTCAGGCCAGTCAGCACCGTATTCACGATAGAAACTGCCTCTGAGAGCGGCAATTTCTGCGGTACCGCCTTCGTTCAGCTTGACGGTGGGGCTGTCGGCAGTCATGTTGGAGGTGGTCTAAACCCGGAAGTTGCCAGGATTTTTGCCGCGGGTATGAGAGCTTGAGTGGCGAGCTTTTGAACCGATACCGAGTCACAGAGACAATGTTGATAAGGGGCATTGCCAGACCAGAGAAGATTTTGAAGTTGTCTGAGAGAGAGGGAGGGGGTGAAAGTGAACGTGCAAGCATAGCAGAGAAGTGGCACGGGAGCACGGGCGCATGGAGGCAGAAAGGAGAGATGACAGAGAGATGACAGAAAGTCAGCAAATTGAGGAGATTGTGAGTGCACAAGCTAATCGAGAGGAGGTAAGAGTCGAGGAGTATGGAATGAAGGTGGACATCGCTCTTCAGTACACCCTTCCACCTGCTCGAATAGGAAGAGTGGGACCGTTTGAACATTAGCTGGCAGCGCAAGCGGCGTGCGTACATCCGACAATGTCTCAGTCAAAGCATCTCTGGAAGGAAGGCGCATCGCCAGTTCGTAAGCGTGGTCGTGCTACACCTGTTCAAGCGTGGGAAAAACACCTGGGATCGTATTCCCGAGACTGTGATTTTTCGAAAGTCATTGGAAGTTGTAGCAATGGGAACAAACGAAGCCTGAGATCAACTTCCATCTCAAGCACTCAAAATCTCAATTAAATGCTTCCTGAACTCAACCGTGTCTGCTTGTTTCCCGGCAGATGGTCAAAGAGAAGCGATTCGCGTAAGCGCGTAAGCGCGTAAGCGCAGAGGAAAAAAGGCAATTCGCGCAAGCGCAGAGAAAAGGAGAAAGAAATCTTGACCCATGTGCTAGAGTGAAACAGAGAGGTTGAATATCAGTTTGTTGCGGCAAGCGTGGGGATAGAGAGAGATTGGAAACTCATCTGTAAATCAATGAGGAATTGGGGAGAAAGGCGGCGTCCACCATAAACTCCTGTCGGTTGATGCAAATTGCGTCCTCTGTATGGTCCCCGTGGATGACGGGCAGTTCGGAAGAAGAGGAAATGGCTGCTATGGCCCGAGTCGACGTGTTGGTCATCGAAGGTGACAGGAAGAGCTACGCTAGATGATTCCTTGGACAGATCCTGAGCCTTCGCATCACAGCGCCATCTCCAAGCTCACCAAGCTTCTCAGCAATGGTGTTAACATCAATCAGGTGTAGCCGAGCCTTACGCTCAGCAAGCATCCAACGGTGCCCACGCGGAACTAACTCGAACTCGGGGCCGGTACATGAGGGTGCATTGACGAGTACGCCGCCGCCAGGTTGAAGGGACGCAAATACGTCGTCTGAGTTGAGCATGTCCTCCCCAATTGCTTCCACACGGTTCCCACCCTCCTCCCGCAGGACCTGCGAAGAGACGCTCCACGGGTGATTTCGGGGGCATGGTGTCGAAGTCAGCAGCTGCGAGGGTGGAGAGATCTGTGTGATAGTATAGCTTGAGGCCTTGGTGCTGGGTATTCCGGATAGCCAAGATTAGGTAGCTTCGGATGGGACTGGGTGGGTTGGAAATGCTATGCTTGAGATGAAAGAGCTGTAATGCTGATGCTCTTGAACCTTGATGCGAATGGAATGGCTGCTGCTGTAACCCAGGCGATAGGTATACTAGTCGCTGCAGTGCACATGCGAAAAACCGTTGCGCAAATACCGTCGACCCGGGGTCCAAAGGCAGAACCGAGGCTGCGCTGACTCTTGCATGTTGCAGCAGGTCTTGTCGTTCAACTTCGCTGCCGCCATTATTGTTGTGTGTGAGGGTGGGGCGAGTGTTTCATTCGGAGTCGGCATTGGCTGGAGGAGGTGCGTCTGCAGCTATGATGCGAAGGTAGATGCCAGTGCTCCCTTCAAACGGTCGGACCCTTTGAGTGGAAAAGGGCCGCCTGAGCCGCTCGATGATGGTGCGCATGATGGAGTGGCAGGACGTCGGTGACGAAGTAGTCGAGGTTGCAGTCCTGATCCGTATACTGCTGACCGGTAGCCTTGGCAGCGAGGACCTCCTGCTGCTGACATTTGATCTGAGATGACGACTCACGACCATGATCTCTCATCCGTCCTGGGTGCGAGGGATGGTGCGATTGAGATGGAGGGCCTCGCAGCAGAGGAGTCATCAGAGGAGGTTTCCTGTTTGGTGGGCGGGACGGAACAAGAGCTCGAAACGCTGTGCACGTCAGAGAAGGCATGAGTGATCTATCGATATGAACGTTTCGGCGATTTTATTCTCCTGTACTCACGTTGCATACCAGTCGGGCGAAGCGGGTGATCAAGTGCGAGAAGGAGGGGAAGGTTTTCCATCACGGTCCTCTTCCGTCTTCGATGCCCTTTGTTGTCTTTCGAAGTAGCCATAGGCATTCCGCACTTGTTCCGGTGGACAGCGATGTCAAAGCTGCGAGCTACAAAGGGGAAGTTGCAACCTCCAGGGTGAAATCAAAGCAAGGGTGGGATGAGGCCATGAGGGATCCAATACCATTTGTGCCCGAGACGCAGCGGAGCCTGCTGCGGTGAGAGTTCCGGCGCTAGCAGTCGAAAACTATGTGTGCAGATATTCATGCAGCTCTCAAAGGATGTCTCTGAAGATCTGGACGCACTCTCCGCGGAAGTCAATCGCACCGTCATCCAGCTCTCAACACCCTAGCGTGCACAGTTCCTTGCCGTCTGGGTTTCAGAATACCCCCAATCCATGCCCCGCATCATCAACAAGGCTTAAGTCGACGACGACGAGCTCCGAGATGTCGTCCTTCAAGCTCTGAATGTCCTCCTACTCCGCTGCCCGTCGGAAGTCACGCCCTTCGTGAAACGGATTGTGGCTGGCTCTCTCTCCCTTCTCAAGCACGATCCCAACTATGTAGTTGACGACGCAGATCAGGAGGACAGGGACCGGATGGACAGGAACAATGCGGAGGATGAAGACCGAGATGATGACGATGATCTCGAAGATGACTATTCTGGTGACGACGACTTGTCCTGAAAAGACCGTGGTATCGTATCGCCGCCAAGGTCATCACTGCGGCCATTACGACTCGTTCCGAGCTCTTGCTCTCTTTCTCGAAGACTATTGCTCCCGAGGTCGTCGCACGCTTTTCAGAGTGCGAGAAGAACGTTCGCCTCGAGACATTGCGGACGTTTATAAGATTGCTCAGCCGGATTGAGTTCTATGGTGGGACGGCGTAGGCGTATGAGGTACCGACCTCTCACTGAGTACTCAAGCCCAAGCTGTAGAATCTGAATGCAGAGGGCGATGACTCGTCAGTTTTGCTGTATCTATATCGCGCGAGCCTGAAAGCTGGCACTGACCTCTCTTATCACCCATCGCCGGTCTCAGAGTCACGGTACAGCTGACAGCTCTAGTTACCAGCAGGAAGTGAGGCGCAGAAAGAAGGAGCATGGGTCATTGATGCCAGCGCCGGTGAGTTACCCTCTGAGATGGACGATGGACGCCAGAGTCGGCTGAGTACATGTTAGACGTGATATGGTCGAGGAAAACGATTGGGTGACTCACATCCTGCTCGGTATCTAGCCAAAAGCCTTGTACGATAAGAGCTGCGAAGCCAATTCGCAGCATGTTCCGAGTCCAGTTGACATCGTCCTTCTGAAGTGAGGGTCAAACATTTCATCGAGGACACGTAGCGAGGCGGAGAACGGAGGACCATGTTTGGACCCCGGGTTCGATACAAGAAGACGTTGCAGTGTGTCTTATCATGATTGCGATCGCAGAGTCCATACTCGGACATGAAAACGTGATCATATTGTCGTAAATAGGGTTCGTGTATACATCCAAAGAAAGATGGGAAGGGATGCAGGATACGAAGCTCCAAGAACAAAGCTGAATCCCTTAAGTAGCGTTCGCCGAGAGGAAAGAATGACAGGCTGACGTGAATATGGAGACGGTTCTGAAGCCGGTGGGCGGTGTCCTTCGAGCCGGATATCCATTTGCAGTCGAGTCCCGCGTCCGACGGTACTTGCCTAGTCGCGGTCGCATTCAGCCTTCGACTTGTAGCCGGAGCAGATCAGATGGTCGCCCGTGATAGAAGAGCGAACCTGTCCATTGTCGTCGATGCTCAGAGAGAAAGAGACGGACCTTCCCTTGCTGCAAAAGTGCGAAGGAGGAAACGAAGGGGGAAAGAGAGTTGTGATCGTAATCGAGTCAGTCTTCATGACGTTTCCGAGGGAAGCAGAGCTATTGCAGAGAGGAAGACAAGACTCACTATGTGATCCCAGCTCCGACCGAGATACCCTCAGGGGTAAAGGTGTATCCACCGCCGACGCTGTTGTGTGCAATGCCGGCGGCGAAGCCGACCTCTAGGGCGCTCGGGTTCCACTTCACGCCACTGTTTGCGTAGAAGTCACCGCCGAGCGCAGGCAGATAGCCACTGCCTCCCTCGTTGAGCTTGACCGTGGAGTTCCCGGATCCGTGAACGTCGGCGGTCTGGAACCAGGTGGCGTGAGCTTCCCCGTCGTTCCAATGGACCCCGTTGTTGTGGCCATTGCCCGAGTTTCCTCCGCCATTCTTCGGGTGGGGAAGGGGAAGGTGAGGCAAAGGGATCGGCTTTCCGCCGTTGATCGGGAAAGGTCGGGGGATAGGCTCCCAGTTGGGATGGCTTTGATGGTGAGGGTGGTAGATCGGAGTGAGATCGTTGGTCGGATTGTCGACAGCAGGAATCAGACCGCCCACGTTGACGGTGGCGTTGACATCGGCTTTGATAGGAAGAGCGCCAACTTGAAGATCTGCGCCAACATCTGCTTTGATCGGCAGCAGGCGCCTGTCCTGGCCGGGCAGGGCGAAGGTGACGGCGAGGAGGGGTAGAAGAGCGAGGATTGAGCGAGAGTACATTCTGTAAGTAGAGAAAATGGAGGAAAGGTAAAAGAGTAGAAAGCGGTGGAAATGTCAAAGCTGAAGCTGATGGAAGAAAGTGAAGGCTGAGAAGGATGAAAAAGATTGATGCTGGACGAAGAGAATCAGATCGAAGGCTGTCAGCGGCCTGTACTTATATACCCTCCCGGTAGCTGTGGCTCAAGGGAGGCCAAACCTTCTGGTGTAGGGATGTCTTCTCTGTAGAGCTATCGATGCGGGCTGCAAGGGAACAGAAGTGCTAGAGTATGTCGTTCAGAAGACTGAAACTCGACGCTTGACGTGGCAGCGTGTTACAGCCCACCTATGAGTGGTGATGGTGACCCTGGTCGCCTTCATTGTAGAGATGAGAAGGATACGAGATCAGAGAAGTTGGAGGGATACATGAAACCGACGCGAGACTTACACTACTTGAAGCTTGAAGATGAGAGAAACAAGTGCAAGGTTCTCGTGGTTGACGACCTCATCTGTCGGAAGAGGTCGAAGCTGTTGGTGTCCATGCGCATCAAGCTGCTAACATTGCGGCCCCGACGAACCGAGCACAGGGCTCATATACATAGCATTGTACTCGGCTTGAAGATCTACCATTCGATGCTGCGGTGTTGCGAAGTGAGCAGAAGAAAGGATGGGGTGGAATTGAGTGAGGACTCGAGGCGGGCAGAAATACGAGGCTTCTGGGTCAGCTGCGAGTTTGACTGCTGGTAGGCCCGTCTGATGGACACATATCTATCTGATGAAGTCAATACCAGCGCACGATGTGAAGAGACGACAGGCAACGACTACGCCATCGAAGTCGACGCTGCAGCGATAGCACCATTTGTTCATCAATTGTTCGGTCTCTCTGCAACCGTATGTTCTACTACAGCGGAGAGGTTGTGGGGAGGAGGGACGAATGGAATGGAAAGGACTGATGCTTGTGGTCGGTCGTGAAGATGGTGTTGAGAAGGATCGAAGATATGACGACGATGCACTTGACGGGGTTGGCGCCGCCTATGATGATCGTGATACGTCGACAACGCGTGGATCGTTGCAGTAGATCCTTCTGCCGAAGAGATGCGCAGGGCAGTAAGGTGTTGTGGATTGTCGCAGCGGCGGAAAGGGGAGGGGAGGAGAGGGATCGAGTGATCCGCTGCCGCTGCTGAGGGCTGCTTAGCTATGCCGCACCCGTCTCTGCTCACTTGCAGTTCCTGTAATTGTTGGGGCAGCAGTCCGATTGCGATTCTGTGGGACAGCAAGATTTTCGCATGTGAAGGCACGCCGATGTGCACTCTTTGCCGCCATGGCACACGTCGAAACACTCTTGAGCCGGGTGTCCTAGCTGGAAGGGAGGAATTCATGAAGCTGATGTCAGAAGGCGGTTCTTTGGAAACAAGAACTTCTTGGACTGACTGGGGAAATATAACCATTGACCTGCGCTTGTTCGCATTGAGTGCACCGGTCAGCGCAAGCGACATCTCCCCCGCATGTACGATAGCAGGGTCCGTCAGGAACCGATGTCTACATGTAGCAAATGGACACGGAGCAGAAATCAGCCTTGACCAGGATCGGCTGAGCACACTGCATACTGAGGAGTCGATCGTACATACCAGGTTCTCGGCATGACAAGCCAGCAAAAAGGAGCTGGCTGCGATGATAGTGAAAAGAGTGGCGAGCTTCATGGCTTGCGAAGGAAGTTCAGAAAGCGTCTGCAAAGGCTGTAAAAAGCTGAGGTGATGTGGGTACGGCGGAGAAAGAGTGGAGAGGGAAGGTAGATGTGTGTGCGAGAAGGGGAAAGGGGGAAGACGTGTTGTTCTGTACTTATACCTTTTGGCCCATTCAGCCCTGTCTCGCCTTACCCGTAGCAGGTCCGCAGCAGTTCACCGGCGTCTGAACAAATGTAGAAAGCGACAGTGGTAGCGACAACCATCGGCCGTGCAGCTTACGGCCTCATCTCGAAGTTGCTGACACATGACTGTAGTAGTCTGTAGCCCCCCCGCCGCGCCGCCCAAGGTGAAGACTCATGTGTTAGACGAATGATGAATGATCTGTGAGTGGGCAGGGAGCTTTGAATGTTGGGCCTGGGCCTGGCTTTGGCAATTGAACGGGGAGGGAAGTGATCAGGGTCCTGTTCCTGGACGCGCGCCAACTCATCTCCCGAGATGAGAAGTATCGACGGCGTTTGCTCCCATTGCCCGTATGTGTGTACCTGCCAATTGTGACTGGTGAGCATGTCCTCGCCATATGACGGCGAATGAGAACGACGCGAAAGTACTGGGTTCAGTCCAGAGTTGTCAAATAGGCAGCAGTACATAGTCAGATATGTTAGTAGGCGGTCAGCTACACATACGACATCACCATTCTGTTCTTTCGCTTATGCGCGGTTTCCATATGGCGATTCGTTACTCTGGGACGGGTGCAGCACCCGTTGACTGAGCTACGTGTGTGTGTCGTTGAGCATATGATTTCAAGGCTGGCGTGCGGATGGAACAGAAGCCATTGAGTCACTAGTCACTTTGTGCGTCCAGGCCCCACATCTATTCGAATGGTAGGGCCTCGAGAACAACTCGGAACAGCGAACAGCGATGAGATCGAACTGGGTGAGAAAGGCCAGGAGACGGGACCTGACCGCGTCGCGCAAATGGGTGGGCTGTAATCTGTAAAGCTGCGTGAGACAACAGATAACAGCTAATAGGTCTGGCTCCTCTGGCCAGCGCAAATGAACATCCTTGTCGTGTGCGATAGCGGCCTGGCCATCGGCGTCGGATGGTGAGCTGGAGATGGAAGGTGATGAGCTTTCAAAGGTTGTCGAAGTTGCGTATATTGGCAGAACTAGCACTTACCTTCAGTGTGTGAGTGGCCTTCTTCCATCATCCTGCCCAGGTTGGATGATTCAATAGGCCTTGCCGTCACCGATCGAGAGACCGCCGTCGTTGGTGATCGTCTAGCCACCACCAAACCGATATGTACCTAACAGCACCAGAGAAGTCGACCACGGTGTTAGTGGAATCTCAGGCCAGGAAGCACCGTATTCGCATCAGAAACTGCCTCCAAAGGCGGTGATTTCTCCGGTACCGCATTCGTTGAGCTTGACGGTGGGGTTGTCGGGAGCCATGTTAGAGATGATCGGGAGCCAGGAGCAGCCTTTACCGCGGCAGAGAGTTTGAGTGGTAAGCTTTTCACTTGATAACGAGCCATAGAGACAACGTAGATAAGGGGGATTGCGAGACCAGAGAAGATCTCGAAATTGCCTGAGTTTTGAGAAGATTTTGAGTGCACAAGCCAAACGGGGGGAGGTAAGAGTCGACTTTTGAGGAGTATGGAGTGAGGTGGACATCGCTCTCCCATCTAGACCCTTGCATCTGCTCGAAGGTGAAGAGCGGGACCGAGTGCGCCTTCCTGTCAGTGCAAGCGGCGTGCATACATCCAACCATATCCCAGTCAAAGCATTCAAAAAACTCTGGGACGAAAGCGCATCGTCAGGTTGTAGCGTTGTCGTGATGCACCTGTTCAAGCGTGGGAAAAACATAAACGAAACGGCTTCCCAGTATAGAAGCGTGGGAAAAGCACATGTGAAACGGGTTGGAGCCGTTTCACGTTGGGGGCTGGCAGAACGGGAGGTGAGACCACGTGGAGCCGACGGGTCGCTGCATAGCAACAACAATTTAGAGCACCCCACTCACTTGGATCTCTTGCAGCGCCATCCCGCCCCCTCCACGGATGACCACGAGCTGCTCACGACGCTTCGAAAGCGAAGGATGGCAGCAACGACAGCGACGACGACAGCGGAAACGGGCGTATCAAGGTGCAGCGTCAGCTCCTTGCGCGACACGGTGCGGTACTCACAGGAAATGGTCAAGAGGAGAAAAACGAATTGCACGCATCGACCGGCATCAGCAGTCGATGCCACGCTGCAATGTACCAGCACTCTTACAACAGAAGCAGCGACAACAACAACAGCAGCAGTCACAGTCAATGGAACAGTGCCGACTCCATATGAAGCGCAGCTGGCTTCAAGGAGACGCACATCAGCAGCAGCTCCAAGGAATCGCTACTCGACTCTGTCCTCATTCATCCTTCCGCTGCTGCTCTTCTTGTTGCTGATGCAGACAGCAGTGTCCGCACAACGACAGTCATCATCTAAAAGCAACACACCTACATCATTAGCAGCACCTGCAGCTACAACCTCACCCCCAGCGTCCGGCGTAGCAATCGCTCTGACAGACTACGTCCCGGCACAATCTACTCTGCAAGCAACTTCCTCCTCAGGCATCTTCTTCTCCTTCGCCATCCCGAAGAACACGACTACTACCACCGTGACCGCAGCAGACGGCTCACAATCAACGCAGAGAGCAGCTTCTACCCGCCTCTCTGTTTCGATCTCTCTCTGCGGCGGCCCTTCGATCCAGCCTTACGACCTCAACAACGTCACCTTGGTCAAAAGCCTCTCTTCCGATGGTTCAGCAGCTGAGGTCCGCCAGTTGACACTGCTGCGCGCATACTGGACCAGCTCCACCGACGCTCTCACTGTTATCCCTCGGTCTAGCGCTGGATCAGCAACAGGCGAGACGAACGTCAATCCGACCCTCTTTGCAGATGCTTCCCAGCCAGGTCCAAACGCGCAGGCGTCGAGCGGGATCAAGGGGACTCATCTTAGCGGCGGAGCGTCTTTAATCCAGGCTACTATTGATCGAGACGTGGACAATGTGTTCACCTTGGGCGTATGGCCGCCCCAGGACGTTCGAGGGATCAGTAGCGGAGCATGGGCGGTTCGGGCTATTGCGAGCATGGAAGGTGAGTTACAGATTCTCCATGATGCAAGTCAACGGGATCTAAAGACTGAAAACCTCGCCCTTGGCTACCTCCATAGTCGCTCCCGAGCTTGTTTCCACCTCTGCGGGCGTCGCCCTGGACGACACCGACCAGACCCACGCCCTCGTCACGTCAGAATGGTACTCGACCGTCTCACCCGTCGACAAGTCACGCATCACACCAAACGTCTCCCTCTTCATACTTCCATCCTCTGGGCCCGCAGCACTGGATCCGTACTTCAACTCCTCCCTCTGCGCCCTCGAGCAGAGCTTTGCCGCGTTCAGGGCGACTGCAAGCGGGAATCAGGACCTCTCCGGTCCACTCATCTTCAACATGAGCGAGACTAGCCGGGGCATCATTGATACCCCTGTCAGCTCACGAACGCCGGCCATCTCCCTTGCCGAACGCATTCGGATGCAAGTGCTGGTGAACAATCTCCTTCCTGCTACGAATTACACGGCATGGATGCAGTGGACTCGACCGCAGTATCCCACCGTTCCTCAAGGCGTCTTCGGATCGGTTCTCTACCCCGCCATCAAGTTCGTCACCAAGGCCAGTCCGAATTGCCGTCTCATCACAAATCTCGACTTCTGTCCATCTGTGGCATACTCCATCCCTATCGCGCCTGACATCGACATCAGCATAGCAGTTGCAGCCGCGAACTTGACCATCACGCCAAATATGGTCAACTTCTCCCGTACAATCGATACCTTCCCTTGCGGCGACACCTACTTCGGCCAGTACTCCTTCGTCTCGAGCTGTGCAGACTGCAAGAACGCATATCGGGATTGGCTGTGTGCCATCGTCCTACCACGGTGTACCGATCCCGTGCCGGATCCGGGGGCTCAGTCGGCAGCGAGTCAGACGGGGGCGGAGCTTACGGGTGCGTCGACGGGCACGAATACGCGCTTGTTACCGTATGTCGTCAATCGGAATGAGAACGGTACTTCGACTTCGAGGCGGCCATACATTGATGCGCTCCTCAAGCCGGGCACATACGGCGAGCTCTTGCCGTGTATCTACACCTGCCATTTCGTCTCGCGCGCTTGTCCGCCTATTTCGGGGTGGTCTTGGGGGTGTCCTGTTTGGGATATCTCAGCTCAGCGCGATTATGGCACCTTTGTCGATGCGGGTCCTCGTGGCATCGGTGCGGATATGAATGGTGGAGATGGCTCTGGATCGGATGGTACAGGGGTAGGTCGGAATGCGACCAACGTCAAGGGAGGTGGGGGGAAAGGGGGCAACTCTACTGCTACTCCAGGTCAGAACCGTCCAGGCGGTGATGGATCAGGTTCAGGTTCCGGCTCGGGCCCAGATAATCTTGATCCAGGCTCGTCCGGCTCGGGCACGGACGGGACGGGGGAATCGAACACGCCTGGATTGGGGCAGGTCTTCACCTCGCGAGGGGATGACTTGGCGAAAGGTGCGGGACAGCGGTGGGGTGGGATCAGTCGGTACGTGGCGACGGACGCCTTTGGGCACCAGTACTGCAATGCGCTTGGGATCGACCTTGTGCTGAGGCAGCAGAATGGAGGCCTGAGGCGGGCCGTTGTCGGCGGCGGCGGCGGTCGGCTCGGCGTTGGGGTCATCATGATCTGCGCGGGCGCCGTCGTGGCTGTTCCGCTACTCCTGGTCTAAGTGATCACCCTCATCCTCCCTTTCGGCCTAGACGTTCGAGCAAGGTCGCGCCTCATCTTGAAACGACGGCGGAAAGGACGATCCCTAATCACCTTCAACTCTTCTTCTTTATCAACTATTTCACATGGACAATGACCTTTATCGCAACCTCTTCTTCGACTCGTCCGACCTCCTGGGCGACCCTTCACACGCCCATCCTGTTATTCTTGCCGAGATCATACGACCCTCGCTCGCATCTCGCTGTATCCTCCCCTCGAAACCCCTCTCGCTCGTGTACAAGTATTTACCCTTCGCCATCATCAACTATACAGGCGGCTCTATTTCCCCACCCTCGCAGAATCGTCGTGGGCTCTGCGAACCCCCTGTTCGACTTGAACTCGCCGGTTTCTGACAATGCTGACCGGCTCTTTTCTCTTTTCTCGTTTGTTTGTACAGACTACATGGTCAGCTACCCCAGGGTTCCGATAGCTAAAGCTCATGTGCATTTAGCTTCAAACCTTGCGCCTACCGGAATGATGTTCACAAGCGGAACCTTATCTCATCCTCAAGCCTCAAGCCTCAGGCCTCAGGCCTCAGGCCTCGTCCCGTGGTGACTTCCTTCCGCCCGTTCACATCAGGCATTTGTTTTTCTCATCGAGGGCCTTTTCCCCCCTGTCCGCTGTGATGCGAAGTCCGGTAACGCGGGAAGAACGACGTCGTTCAACTTCACTGTGCTTCACAACGTGAGACACCCGCTCCCGACCTCATCTTCATTACGGGGCAGTAGGACGGTGCTTGTACTCGTTCTGGCGGCGAGCTGGGTATAAGACGGCTGACCGCTGACCCTTTTTTTTCCTTCCCTCTCCCTCCCACACCTCACTTTTTGCTCCTTGCTCCTTTTGCCCATTCTCCGTGATACCCAACCCTTTTCCACCGCACCGTTCTCCATTCTCAGTAAACCAGTCACTATGGTCAACTTCAGCCTGTCCACCCTCTTCCTTCTGGCCTCCACTGCCATCCTCGCCGTGAAAGCAGCTCCCGCTGACCCCTACATCGACCCTCAAACTGCCAACCCTCCCCCCGGAACTTTCGCCCCACGCAATGCGACTACCTGGTTCCAGACTGCTTCTGCCGATGCAGACAACTCGACGGTCACTCTCAACGAAGGTGGACAGGGCACCATCGATAGTCTGGGCGAGTTCTACGCTAACTCGGGCGTGAAGTGGAACATGACTGCGCTTGAGGTTGGATTTGCGGCTGGTACCAACGAGACGAACACCCTTGGTGGAGGCTACACCATCACGGAGGACGGGATCTCTGTTGGCGCTGGAATCACTTTGTGAGTGTCTCTTGTTTCTTCCCTTTTGGACATCGGTGTTGGGGACTGCATCGACTGACAATTCTCTCGTCCTTTATGACGAACGTCTCAATTCTCTGTCAGCCTCGGCCGCAGCGTCGACTTCTCGCTCAGCATCAACAAGGATGGCACTATTACGTCTAAGATCGGCGGTACCTCCTTGAACTGCAGCGGCAGCGGTAGCTCCGCCTCTTGCAACAGTGCCTAAGGGCGACTACGATGAACTGGTGCAGGCTCCAGATGTTCCTCGCCTAGCGAACTCTTCATCGACTTGAATGCTGTTTCGATCCGTTCTTGAGCTGGCCATTCCATCCTCAAATCTAACTCCCATGGCCGGTCTCTTTTCGTCTTCCTTTCCACTTCAGGCGCTCATACGGTCATCATCCACCCACCACTCATTATACAAGGAGACGGGCTTGGTTCGCGTGATGTAAATGTTTGTTATCATTCTGACATGCAGTGATCCACACAGAGGATTGAGGCCTACAAGTGGGACAAAGAGCGCTGGAAACCGGGGCGATATGAATACGCGGGAGCCGGGATGAGACAGTCACTCATCGCAATGCCCCATCTCATTTCAAGGGAGTGGTGGGAGATAACCTGCGCTTTCTTCCTTATCACCCGCCAGATCTTTCCTCCATTCTCCTCCTCCTCTTCTTCTTCTCTCCAGTCTTTCCTCCCGACCTCAGCTACTGTTTGTACTCTTTCGGAGTCCGCTACGCAGATGTTCGGAAAGGGAGCAGCAGTGCTCACCGTCCCACTCAAGCGCCGCAAGGACGACGTCGAGGATGAAGAAGACGGGCAGCATCTTCCAGTTTCCAAGCTCAGGAACCGAACCGCGGATCGACATACGGCGTCGACTGTGGATGAGACTGTTGTCAAACGGGAGAGCTCTGCCGTCCCGGAAGGAGGAAACCCGATTCAGACTTCTGCTTTACCTGACACGACGCCAATCCATCCACCTGCAGGCTCGGTTCAAGCCTCGACCAGTAAGTAAGCAACGTGCGTCAAACAGATGAAAGCCGTGCTCTTGCTGAACGATGTTACACTGTTTGCTCCTCAAAAGCAGTCGACCCATCGCCTATGGCGGGACCGCCTTCCGTTTCGACTGATGCTTTTGAAGAAGCGATGAACACCTTCAACACCGAAATCAGAGCCGCCGTTGAAAAGGTTCGAATGGCTTTTATATCTGCCTCCGCCTCAGCCTCTGCATCCCTTTCGATCCCTCAAGGTGATCGTTGCCTCGAGTTACATGGATCCTCAGAGACAAACACAATCAAACCTTCCCAGCCGGATCCCCAGATCGCTGTCGGAGACAAGGAAGCAACTTCGGTATCGCTCTCGGCAGCGTCACGAGCCATCTTCACCACTGCAATCAAGACTGAGGAAAGCGCAAGTCCTTCTTTGTCAGTCAAAGACCAGCCTTCCATCACAAGCAGTAACTTTCCGGCTTCAGCGAACGACCTCAACGCTCCTTCGAGCGGAAAGGAGTCGAGCAACATCAAGCTCAAAGGCACTATCGAGAATTCCCAAAGCGCCCCGATTCCTGTCTTTCTAACTCAAGTGTGTCGCAACCCTCGTGAGTGTCCCCAACAAGCTCGTTCGTCTTCCATGCACATACGAAACACAGCAGCTGAGTCTCGCGTTCTTTGTTTCCATTTTTCCCTAGCAGAGCTTCCATCGCCGCGTACCAGCCCGTCCGCTCAAGCGTCGGTGGTTGTGCCGTCTCAGTCCACCATTATCACAAGACGGACGCTCATCGAAAACACCCTCAAGGCGATCGGCGCGGATGTGGGCCAAGAAAAGCTGGGACTCCCTGTGACAAGGTTTCCTTGTCCTTCTTCTAACTTCGTAGACGAGGATTATCCCGACTACGGTCAAGCCAGCGTCAAAGTATGCGCAACGGCTACAACCCCATGGATTTACGCAGGTGTCGATTTCACCGACCCTTTCGATCAGAACGAGTTCATCATGCCGCACACCTACCGGCGGATAGTGGAATTTTGCCATTGGCTCACGCTCTGCAGGAAAATGGCTGCGGATGCCAAACAGCCTTTCCCAACTCATCTCCACAAGCTGGCTTTCGTCGTCAAAAATCTCAAGCGCCGTCGTGGGCGGGAATGGCATCACCGGATCACGACATCAATCGAAGAACTGGAGGCAAAAGGTACCTCTGCCGACGTTCCCCAGGTACTGGACCAGACCAAGCTCGCCTGTCTTTCATCAGACCTCCCAACAAACGATCGTCCGATGTGCTTCTTCCTTTACGACGCTCCTCTCACCAACTACGCACCCGTACAGTATTCCGAGGACGAAACCCTGCAGATCCTCCAAGCTTCCGGATGGTCCCCACGCACGGTGTTGGTTCGAGCTCAAGACATCGAAAAGATTCCCAACTGGCCCCGGTTCCAGGTATTCAACGCCGGTGCTTGGCTCGCCCACAGGCAAGTGCTCGATGGCCTTTTGAAGTCGGCCGTCCAGTCCCGCCAAGATTAGCATTCTTCATTTCTTTCTGTTCTTCCTTTTCCCCCTTCGCGAGATCCTTTCACAAGTTTCATCCTGTGACTACATTGAGCGAGCTCTTGAAGTCTTCATCCCTTCCCACACGCTGCCTCTGCAACGTTCATGCTGTCACACTGCACCCATCCCATCAATGAATAAAAAGTTTCGCCTTGATCATTTCTATTTGCTCATGCCCATAGTGGTGAGCAGACACTCTCACGCAAGCCCCCGCCGGACCTCCCTGCCCGCTGCGACTCTCCGCCGCGCGTCAATCCACTCCATCGCCTCCGCATAGCTCCGAGGCGACACCCTCCTCCTGAAGCTCTGCTGGGACTGGTCCTTCGGTTGACTGTGAGTAGCGGAGGCATGGGGCGAGGCACTAGTGTCAGCGAGTGCGAAAGAGAAGCGGAAGGTGTTCGTCCGTTGTGTTTGGCCAGTTGCGATGTTCGTGACCTGTGAACAGGCAGAGGTCCATTGTCAGCAAAAGAAAGGTCAAGTATCGACGTTGGGTCGAGAGAGGACCAGGGCGCAGAAAGAAACTCACCTCTGCGACGACGCTGACAGCCGCGACAGCCTCTTTGATCCCATCTCCATCGACATCTTCGCCACTCCCTTCACTCTCCATACCCATGATCTCCGAATAGTCCACGCGGGCAGTGAGCGAAAGCATTGATCCGATCTCCACGGGCGCGTGGAATGATAGAGTATCGAGCGCGAGGAACCGAACGGGGATAGGAGGGAGGTGTTCGTTCCCTCCGCCGCTTGAGGTGTGGTTGTGGGGTGTTGGGGTGTGGTGGGATTGAGAGCTTCCTCCTTTGAAGAGGGCGCAGCACATCCAGCCGAGTTCGTAAGCTTGTCGCATGAGGAACCCGCCGAACACTGTAGAGGGGTCCAAAGTGGAATGTCAGACATCATTTCGCCTGGTGCTGTATGACCTGAAAGACCTCACCTTTAGCATGTACATTCCGATGACTTGGATGCATATGTGTCGAGCTCCTCAACACCGTCGCCGAAACAGGAACAGGCACATACGTCGCCTTGATCTCCCCTTCCTTCCCATCCACCCCCCACCCCCCACTCTCCAACCGTGCAAAGGCAACCTCATCCTCCAAATGCTGCCGATGCAACAACGCAGACTCAGCCTGAGTAGGCGGACTGCGTTCCAAACTGCTCTGCGAATGTTCCTTCTTTCTCGCTTTCAACTCCTCGCCTACGGAGAAGAGGGCACGTTCGGCGTCGGTGTTTAGTTGGAGTTGCGGGATCCGTTGGGCTTTCTTCGACAGGGCGTTTCGGGCTGCCATTGTGAAGCGGCCGGTGAGGCAGGATTTGAGAGTGCGTGGGTAGAATGGTTCGTCGCCTCCTTTCCCAGAGGGCGAGGATTCGATCTCGTCGACGGTGACGAGGACTTCCAATGATGAGCTGCCCGTGTAGATTACCTGTCCCGCTAGGCGATAATCACAGTGAGGGTATAACGGTTCGAGCATGTCCAATCTGTCCACTGAGGCGGTGACGATGTAGACCGGGTTGCTCGAATCGCCTTCGCGTGGCTGGGCGCCGAGAACATGTTGGTAGGAGCAAGCGCCGGCGAGAGTGTCCAGATCTTGGAAGAGCATGCCGAGGCGGACCAGACCTGAGGTAGCGATGTATCTGGCGTAGTGAACCCATTTCAGCATGCTCCAGCGAATATACGCATGTAGCTCGGGTCCTGACTACTCACTTCTCAACGAGGGAAGGCGAAGACGAGAAAGGGAGGTACATCTCCACATACGAGTCCGACATCGGCTTAGGCGCCAACATACTCTCCGGCAACGCAGACTCTGCGCTCTTCTTCGGTCCTCCTGCCTGTTCCTTCATACTGCCACCGCCGCTGCCGCCCCCAGACTCGGCAAGACGAAGCTGCGTGAGCTCGACCCATGTCTGTCGTGGGGCCAGACGGGTGGGCATGCGGAGGGTGTGTTGGTGCGGGTAGGAGGCTGTTACCGTTTGCAGAAGACGGTGGAGATCATCGAGGGTCGTTGAGGTTGAGGTTGAGCTTGAGGATGAGGATGAGTATCGTGCTGAGGTCCGCCATAAGGGCTGGAGGAAGAAGGACGGCAGCTGGTGCGAGCAGCGCGTTGTTGCTGTCGTGTAGAGTCTCGATGCCATCGCTCTCATTGAAGGAAGAAGTGATGATGGTTGTCCTTGCGCTCAGGCCATGCGCATTCATTCTTCTCAGCATGACACCGGCGACCTCATACTTGCGATCGGCGACCACTGCAGTATGCACAAGCAAGAAGGTATAGATAAGTATCGACACAGCGCTCGTATGTATTTCAGCGAGGAAACAAGTTATAGGGGAAGAAAAAACAGAGCACAGAACATAAAGAGGAAGAAGGTGAAAGAGAAAAATAGATCAAGGCAAAGAGCAAAAGAGCAGAACTGGAAATTAGATAGCGAGCAGGCAGAGGTTTCCATGGAGGGGGTGGCACCGGTGCGGCGAGACTGACACCTGGAGAGGAGTCGAGTGCCGTTTGTGGCCTTAATAGAGCTTAGAGGTGGTTGAGGCGTGGGGGGATGATGAGAGTGGTATCTTGAAGGGAAGAAGAGGAAGCCGGAAAACATTGGAGGAATCCCGCTCGCTTTTGAAGGGAGTTCAGGGAGGCATAGAGCTTGAAAGCCATAAGAATAGGCTGTCGTGCGTGCGTGAAGTGCGTGTCGAAGGGCGGCAGTCCGTCGTCCTCTGTCGACGCGCCGTCGTCAAGAGCGTAGTGGGGCGGGTAGGGGGGTTTCGTCAAGAGTCCAAAGAAGTCGTAAATACACGATTCCCGTGCGGCAGATCTTGCAGCAACGGCCAGGGGGAGTTTACAGCAGAAGACGCGGATATTTGCCGTCCCGGAGGGGTCGACATCGCCTTGAAGGAAAGAGTCGAAATTTGGTTTCGTTGTTGGTTAGGATGGAACCTAGTGAGCGACCTGCTCAGCAAGGGCAACACCACCCGCAAGCAGAGTGCCCAAGATCTGCACATCCGCACCCAACACACCGTTCACATGTCGGCCATACGCAAGCACATCACCAACCACATCCACGCTCTGGTGGACATAGCTCAACACATTCGCAACCGGCTTCCAGCTCGAACTGCTCGTCGCCGTCAGGGGAACCGACGTTCGGCCTGCAGCGACACCCACAACGGCCGGGGGGACGGGGACGTGTCCCTGGGCGGCGGGGTGGTGGCCAGTCAACGACGAGGCCTGGTGGCTGAACCACGACACGGCGGGGTCGGAGGGGACCAGGTGGGCCAGGTAGACCAAAACGACGAGTCGGACTATGTTGAACACGAGGACGGAGGCGGGCGTCCGAGCCGCATGGGCGCGAGTTGCGCGTTTCCGGTGCTCAAAGGTGATCAGATGCGAGGCCACCCAGGGCAAGATGACCGTCAGACCCGCCCAGAGCGCGAAGGGGTGCAGGAAGGCGCGGCTGTAGATGTGAGGGAAGGGCACATATGCGTACAGCTTGGGCACGAAACTCCAGAATTTGGCGATCAACGAGTGAGCCTGAGCCTGGGTATCCTGCTGCAAGATCTTGTGACCAGCGGCCTTGAGGGTGTGCTTCGTCGCATCCGCAACAGCATGGGCTGCCGTGCTCTTACTAGGACCCAACAAGACGGTCCGAATGGGCGTCGCGTTGACAAGCAAGATAGCAAGCTCGAGACCGACAACAAGCTGAGCAACATGCTCAGCATCCGAAGCCCACTCCCGTGCATTCTCGTACGCACTAACAGCGTCATTCTGAACCTTGGTAACCCCAGCACTGATCCGACGCGAGACCGCACGAGTAGCCGAACTCGCCTCAGCCCGAGCCTCAGCAACTTCATCGGCGACTTCATGGCCGGCAGCCACCGCGCCCGAGCGGAAACGAGCAGCAAGGTCCTCGATGGACGAACGGGCGCGGGCAGAGGAGCGTCGCACAAGCGTGCTCAGGGCATTACCGGCCTGACGGGCGGCCGTGCCTGCGTGTTCGACGGCAGCCTCGGCGTTAGCTTGGGCAGCGTGGGCGGAGGCGGAGGCGGAAGCACTGGGCGATCCGACACCGTTGAGACGCGAAGAACCGCGGGCGCCGTGCTTGCGGGGCGAACGGCCAAGTTGGCGTTCGGGCGAACCGGACTCGGATGCGTCGCTGTCGCTGTGTATATCCCAATTGAGAATGATGAAGTCAGCAAAGAGCCCCCCTTCCATCGACACGCTTGGAATGGATAGATAGACACTCACGCGACAGACGACCGAGCGGCACGACCATATTCGAACGAGTCATAGAGACCCGAGTACGTCGGGTGGTTCCTGAGGACGACCTGGACCTTGTCGTCAAGCAGATGGGCGCGGATGAGATGTTCAATGTCGTCCTTCTTGGCCTCGGCGTCGATGGGGATGCTGAGACTGGCGGCGATCTCGGTGAGTTCTGCCTTGCGCTTGGATCGCAATGCGCCCTGGGTTCAGAAGGAAGGAAGTTGACGATGTTCAGTTTCAAAGACGCGTCTGTGTTTTTTGCATCCACTCCATGGTGCGACGCGTCCCCCTTCCTCTGGACGCGTGCTGATGTCCGTATAACTCACTTTGTAGGGAGCGGATGACATGGCTGAGTAGAGTAGATGAAGGTGGTCACTTGGATGTTGATGCGTTGATGGATGGTGGTGATGGTTCTCAACATGGATGCAAATAAGTGTCAGAGAGAAACCAGAGACGCGTAGAAAATCGATGACGCGATGGCGAATCACGAAAAAGAAATCAAAACACGCGATGAAGCCAGACGCGTCTCTCTCTGTCTGCGCGCTCTTGTTCAAGGCAGAAATGGGGGCGGACGATACATTGTCAGGAGCAAGTTATGTAGAAAAGGGGAGGAAACAAGAAGGCGACAATGCATTTTCGGCAGGCAACCACCCTCCTCCAGGAGAAAGCAGGGAGATGGGCCGTGGAAGGAATCTTGCGATAAGGTGGAAGGTGGAAGGGGGCGAGGCGATATCGGAACTTCGCCAAATATAAACGCTCGAAGCAGGGCCGAGGGCGTGCTTGGATTTGCTGTGGTCGAAGGGAACCGAGAGTCTTCATCGTTCATAAGGTATAAGTGTACGGGCGGGCGGGTGGAAGTCTTCGAACGTTCGAGGTCGAGGTGGATGAATGGAAGAAAAACAGAAAAAAAGGTTGCGCGTTGGTGGAAAAAGGTCGTCCGTCGTCCACGGGCCCCAGCACTTCTTGCGCCCCGTCGTCGTCGTCGTCGTGGGGGCCCCCATGCATAGAGTCGCAAAATCGATGTACGCAAACGAAGCCGAAAAGAAAGGGTGCGCCGAAGGGAGAGAGGGAGGGAGGAGCGGTCACGTCTGCGCCTGCGCCTGACCCTGCCCAACAGAATCCCACAACCCACACTCCCTCAAGAAACTCTCAAAAGAAGGCCACCCCAGATCCTCAGGCAACTGAGCCCACTCCATCCCCGGCCCTCCCACCTGCCCCTGCCCCGGCTGTAGCTGCCCCATCCTAGCCGAAGGAGACGAAGCACCCACCCCACCATTCAAAGGAGAAGCGTACACCCCTCCTCCCACACCAGGCGACAGCTGCCCCTGCCCCTGCCCCTGATCCTGGTACGACTGCTGGAACCCCGCCTGCTGCTGAGGGGGCAACAAAAGCCCCCCATACGACCCAGCCGAACTCACATTCGTAGGCGTAGGCGACAACACCCCCATCCCAGACGCAGTCGTCGAAGACCTCCCCCCACCAGCAGTAGCAACCCCACTACTCTCCCCACTCCCACTCCCATACGACGGCGTATCCACCACACCAGCATTACTACCAGGCGTATACACGTACGCAGACGCACGTTGCATCGCCGCCGCATTCGTATCCCCGCTCCCAGATAACGACGCAGGATGAGGTGGGGCAGTCGTAGAGTACGCCCCAGGTAAGAGTCGACGTTCCTGCTCCTTCCCGACAATGGACGAAACGGGCGTAGCTGACGGTCCGGCACCCATGAACTGTACCGATTGTCCCGGCTGTTGCTGTTGCTGTGCCTGTTGCTGCTGTTGTTGCTGCTGCGCCCGAGCAGGCAACCCAGCAATAATAGCCCCACCAGCTCCCACACCCGGCGTCCCCATCCGACTCGACCTCGGCAAACCCTGCGCCAACTCCTTCATCGCAAGCACCATCTTCTCCAAAAACGGATGATCGCCCGCCCTAAAGACTCGAAAGATCTCCACATACTCCTGAAGGATGGACTCGATCGCCGTGGGCGCTTGACGTAAAGGACGCGGGGCCGGACGGAGAGTTGTATGGCGGGAAGAACGAGAGGCCGGTCGTCCCGTTGTCGATCCTTGTTGTTGAGAAGAAGTGGGATCCTGGTCGTCCTCCCGCTTGACAGCAATGAGCGATCCATCCCCACCCCCACCCCGCGGGATCTGCTGCATGACAGCCCCCATCGACAAATGAGGATGCGCCAAATTGCCCGGGCCAGATCCATCCTCCAAGGGATAAGAGAAGCCAGGCACAGAGGGCGAAAGAGCCGCAGGCCGACCTTCATCAGAGTGATACCCCTCCCCATCTTCCTCCTCCTCTTCCTCCCCATCAACAACAACCTCATACCCTTTCCCCCCCTCCCCACTCCCCTCCCTCTCCACCCTCCTCCTACCCCCCGCAGAAGCAACACCCACAACCCCCCCACCCCCACCCCCATTCACCCCCCTCTTCAAATTCAAATCAACCAACCCAATCCTCTTCGCCAACGCAGGATAGTCCCGACAGATCAACACGAGCGTCATAGCGACGTCATACAGTTTCTCCATCAGTCCAATCCCGTGCGCTTCCATCGCAGCTTGCGCAAGCTCGTGACAGATTGCCAACATCTTGCGGGCGATTCGTAGGGCGGCGTCCAGTCGGAAGGGGGCGGGCACGTTGGAGGAGGAGGATGAGGTGGAGGGGACGTTGAGGGACGAAGGGGAGAGGTCGACATGTCCGTGCGTCAGACAGAGGTTCCAGAGTCGATTGAGGAGCCACTGCGCCGTGATCCGATGGTCGGCAAGTTGGATCTTATGTCGTTCAAATTCGGCCTGACGCTCGTCTTCGCTCCGACTCATACTGGGTCTAGCCCTCGCCGCCGCCGCTGCCGCCGCCGTCGCAGACGTGGAAGACTCCCCACTCTGTCCCCCGGCCTCCGTAAGTGGCTTCATCCCACCACCACCACCACGCTTCTTCGACGCAGCAGCAACCTCCGCCGCCAACACCTCATCATTAATCTCCCGCTCGCTCTGCTGGAACGTAGCCCAAAGCTTCAACGCCTTCCCACCATCCATCCTCGAACAACGCTCACCCACAGCAGCCTCACAGCGCCCGTTCCAACAGTCCACAAAGTCCTCATCGACCGCATCGAACAGCTTGAGTTGGAGATGGGGGAAATCTTCGAGTTCCTCGAGTCCGAATTGATGGCGGAGCGTACGGGTCGTTTTCTCCGGATGGCCTCGGAAACCTAGCGAGTGTCCGCGTTGGAGTGAGTACGCCCGCTCGGTGATGACCAACAACCAATAAGCCCTCAACCTTCTCTCCTGCTCGTCCCGCTGCAGATCCGCATACGCCTTCGGCTCATGCAACTTCAGCAACAGACCCAGCGCCACAGCCTCGTGAAGTCGGAACCACGCCGGATTATCCTCCCCCAACCCAAAGAGACACGCAAACACATAGAACGAAGTCATCGTAGCCTCCAACGTCGGATTCCGCCCAAATAGCACCGCATTCCGCAATCGCACACTCTCCTCCAACAACGCCCGAGCCTTCTTCACCCTCATCCGAGCCGACGCGCGCTCTTTAGCCTCCTGGGGCTGGATCAACGCCAACGCAGACATCGCAAGCAACATCGACGCGAAATCAACCTCGGTATGTTGATGGCCCCGATCGAGCTTCGAGAAGATCCACGAGCGCGAAAAGACGGGCATGATTGGGTGTAGACGCTCGAAGTAGAGGCCGATGTGCGGGAGGAGGACCGATTCGGAGAGTGGATGCGAGCCGGAGAGGATCTCGAGGGTGCTGGGGAGGACGCCTTGCATGGAGGGTGGGAGGGCGAGGCCTTGAGGGGGGATGGTAGGTGGCGGGATACTGGGACCAGCAGAAGGATCACCGCCCATCGCGCCATGATTCGCAGCACCCATCGGCATGCCACCGTGCATCCCGGAAGCCGCGGCAGCCGCAGCCTGTTGCTGTTGCTGCTGTTGTTGCTGCTGGCGAATCTGCTGCTCCTGTATGAACCTCTGCTGTTGCTGCTGCTGCAATCCGAGAGTATAATCCCCCGCATTCCCATGGAACGATATCGCCCGCGACCGCACAGCACCCGCACCATTCAGTCCCACACCCATCCTACTACCACCACCCGACGCATGGGTAGCAGCGGCAGCAGCAGCGTTGGGCGAGTTCGTCCCGCTACTCGTGCTCGTGCTCGGATGGGGCGACAACCCAGACGCGTCCAATGGACCCGGACCGGGACCAGGACCTCCAGGCCCACCAGCAGTCATCCCCAGCCCCCAATCATATACATTCATCCGTGCGTTCTGGCCGACCCCCGCCGAGGCCTGTCCAGGAGGTGGGGGAGGAAGGCCGCCCAGCCCCGCTCCCGAGGGCCCACTAGGCGTATTAGACCCAGGCGGTCCAGCGGAAGGACCACCAAAGGAGTCAGCAGGACTAGGCGCCAACCCGCCACCCGCCAAACTAGAATCCATCGACAAATTCCGATTGTTCTGAGTGCCTTGCTGTTGTTGTTGTTGTTGTTGTGGCTGACCTTGCGCCCCACCACCAAGCATCCCCATCCCCCAATCGAAGAAATTGTTCGCACGCACATTCGGGTCCTGCGCGTTGAACTCGTCCGCCAGACTCGTCGATAAGTCAGGTAGACGGAAGTTCGCGGCCGTAGAAGGTGAGATGGTCGTCAGACTTGGGGGGAAGAAGGCGTTCCCTAGAAAGACGGCGGGCGGGACGTGTGTTTGCTGTTGACCACCCTGCTGCGCCTGGTTGTTGTGTGTGGGGTCTGTGGAAGGGTGCACATATCCCTCCGCGGGGGGACGTGGGAAGCCTGATTGGGAAGTCTGGGGATTACTACTACCCGGATGCGAAGAAGACGTCGAGTGTTGTCGATGATGAGCATGAGGCGACTGATCGACATTATTCGTAGGGAAATGTGCAGAGGGTCCAGCATATTGCGCCGATGGTGGCGGTAAAGGATGTCCGACCCCTCCCACTCCCACTCCCACTCCACCATTCCCATCCTCCACTTTAGGCTGACCACCGACATATGGTGTATGTTGCTGTTGCTGCTGCTGGTGATGGTCCGTATGGAACGAGCTCAGAGGGTAGACGGCTGACACGGGTGGGATGTTGGGAGCGGGTGGTCCATGGGATGCGGCTGCAGCTGCGGCCAGAGCCTGTTCGCGCCGTAACTTCTCGATGCGCTTCCCTGAGGATTCTTTGCCGCGGGCTGCTTTCCAGTAGGTGCAGTTGATCCGGAGACGGACGCAGTGTGCACATGGATGTTCGTGTGAGCACTTGACTCTTTTAAGGGTGGGAAATTCAGAGAGAACATGCATTTGGTCAGCAAGACAGGACAGAAAGGATGGAGGAAGAGATTGAAACGTACCTGCGCAAGTTGCACTGATCGCATGCGCGCTTGAGTGGCTGACCAGTCTGTTTGCCAGCGGAGTTGTTGTTGTTGTTTCCAGAAGAGGAAGGTCCTCTTGAAGAAGGAGACTGATCTGAGCCGCCTGAACCGGAGCCTGGTGCCGGTTGTGAGGACATGGCGAAGGTGGGGGAGGGCGGGACTTTTGAGTCGAGGTAGATTGGCGCTGCGAGGCGTGGATAGAAAGCGATGTGAGAGAAAGAGCGGGGCAAGAGGAGAAGGAAATACAAGGAGGGTAGGCTAGAGATTGGAGTGAGGTGTCAGATACGGTTTTGGAGGGAGAGTGAAGAGGTGGGAAAGTGAAAGGGAGTGACGAGATATGCCTTGAAACCCGGACTCACTTCTCTTTGCTACTCCTGATTCAGGCTGCTGTTATATGCCCTTTCGTTGCCTTCCTGCGCGCGCGGTTCAGCTGTGTTGGGGTGTTGGAATGTGCGTCTTGCTTTTCGTAGGAAAGGTGAGCCGAATGAACCGGAAGATTCTGAGAGAACCAAAGGACCGCTCGCGCGTTTGCGACTAATGCAGGGAGCGAATGCGCTTTCTTTGACGTGATGGATTTCCGGACTGCGATGCCCAAGCTTGCAGGACAACTTCTGTACGTTCCTGCGGGGGATGAAGGCGAAATGGACGCCCGCGAGAAGATGTGTGGAGAGAGAGGGGATAGGGGCGGCAAGTTGATATTCCGTGATCCGATTCGATGTGCCGAAAGAGGGGAGGGATTGGGCGAAAGGAGGGGTTTGATGATTTGATGAAGGAGTTGATGCGCCAGTGGGGAAGCGTGCGTTTCTTTGTGTTGTTGTTCTGGCCGAGGAGATTCCTTTCTTGCGGCGGCGGTACAGGCGAAATGTGAATGCGATCGAATTCTTGGCGTATGAGATGGGGGTGGTTCGAAGCTGCAGAAGGGCTGAGGACGGAGGATTGAGGCTGCTGCAGCAGAACCGAATCGAGGAGACGCGCCTATTTGAGGTCGGAAAGAATTTGTGAATTGGGGATGTATGCAGGGATGCTGTGAGGCGAGGTGCAGGGAAGCGAAGATCAGCGGCGGTTCTTGAGGGCAAGCGAGTTTATGCTGCAAGAAGGGAGTGCTTGTTGCTGAGTAATGGAGAAGGGAGATGAGATGAGGTGAGATTGTTGATCAGCGTGGGTGTGTAGATGTGAGGCCGCTGGGTAAACTTGCGAGATGAGATACTCACTCACTGCTCTTGTTTGTCCGTCAGATTTCCCTGTTTCGAAGGCGAGTTTTTGAAGAGGCCGTGCGTTTGGCTGGGAGAGTTGAATGGATGGATGGAGGGATGAATGAGCGTGATGGTAGTAGCAGACTCACTTCACTAACACTCACCTTCTAGATACTCAGCAGTCAACGAAGGAAAGAAAGAGCGAAGAGGATGATGGTCGTTCTCCACAGCAGGAAGCAAGACAGCATCATAGTGCCAGTAGCAAATGCTGGGTCACAAGGCACACATCCACGGAAATCACGGCTCTGTCACTAGTTTATCCGATCATCACGTGGTTCTCATTCAACACACTCACCTTCAACATTTTCCAAACAGATCTTCTCACTCACCTTCACCTTCAACTCACTCACTCACCATGGCAGACTCAACACCTCCAAAGCCCAGCCCACAGAAACAACCACCACGCCAAATCCCTCCCTCCCTCCGTCCCTTCCTCTACCTCGGCATCCCACGCTCAGTACTCACCTGGCAACCACGTCTACCCTCACGCAACCTCTCCCTCTTCCTCCTCACCGTCTCAACAATCTCATACCTCTACTACGACGACAGACAGACATGCAAACGTCTCAAACAATCATACATCGCTCGCGTACAGCATCTCGCAAAGGAACCTCTCCCCTCTTCGGGATATCCACGCAAGATCACCGTCTATGGAGCTATGTGGCCTGGCGATGACGATCCAGACAAGAGCACACTCTTCTTCAGGAGATACGTCAAACCCATCCTCGTCGCTGCTGCCATAGACTGGGAAGTCCTTCATGGTACACGACCAGGTGGTCTGGCTCGCGATCTCAGCGCACGCATCTTCGCTCGCAGAAGACAGCTCGCAGGTATTGAGGGTTGGTCAGACGATCTCTCCCAATCCAGAGATCCCCTCCCTCCCAACCAACCACAGCCTCCGACCACACCCTTCTCGCTCACGCCTGAACAACAGCTTCAGCGTGAACTAGACGGCTGCATCGTCCTCCTCGGTCGACCGGCCCTCAAGGAGTGGGCGTACGGCATGAAGGTCGGATGGAGCTCGACCTTGCCCCTCGAACGACCCGACACGGACGAACAGCTCGCCAACATCCTCAACGAGGACTCTGCATTCGACGAACTGCCAGATTCAGCGGAGAACAAGGGCGATGCAGTACAGCAGGAACAGACACAGAGCGAGAATACAGTCATCTTGCCTACCGACGACGGCGAATCAGACGGAGCGGGCGCACCTCTGCCCAGTCGACTCTCCATCCCTCCTTCATCATCAAGAGGGAACTCATTCAATCCGGCATTCCAACAGCGTCCCATGGGCTTCGGCGCGTCTTCTTCAAAAGAGACGGACGAGAACAGGATCGACCCTGTCCTACACCCCGTCCGCGCAGCCATTGCGCGCGGCATCAACCCAGCCCTCCTCGCTCCTCCACCTCAGATCCCAGCACAGGCGCCCCTCGTCTTCGTCGATCACGAAAACTTGATCGGATGGAGACATATCCCACGTCGGATCATCGGCTTCTTCCGCCATCGCGACCGTGTACAACTGGGCGGCGAGGCTGCGCTCCGTATCGTACTCGGCTCCAAATACTCCTCACGCGATTTCAACCCGGGTCAGCAGGGGGAGGGAAACGACGACGACACCGATCCATACCCGCTCTACCCGCTCTCCAGCGAGACGCGCTCCGAACCTGTTGTCACTCCCCCCGGTCCACAGGGCGGCGACCTCGACTGGGGTCTCGAACGCGAATCCTCCTACCCGCCTTACTTCCACTCCACCCTATCCACCATCGCCAAACAGCGCAAACAGTGGTACGACGCCCTCCCCACCAAACTGACCTCGACCCGCACCCTCGAACGCGGTCTTCGTGAACCGGGGAGGAGCGAGAAGGGTGTGCATCGGCCAAAGACGGAGAGGGAGTTGAAGCAGGAACGGTTGGAGAAGGAGGTGGATTGGAGGGCGGAGGAGCATGCGTTTGGGATTGGGAGGGCGGAGAGTGGGGTTTGTTGGAGTGAGAGGTGGAGGGGTAGTTTGAGAGTCATGCCCGAGTTGGGCGAGTTGCCGGAGGGTGTCCCTGAGGCCGAGCTGGGCGAGGCTCAGGCTCAGCTCTAGACTTCAGAACCCTCTCACTCTTCTTGCAACAGACAGCATGTGTTCAAATCCATACAACCATTCATACAAAAAAGTAATTACGTGCATGCTTACCTACATCTTATGTCATTGGTCCCAACTTTCTTCTGTTGCTATGCGGCCGACACTCCCACCTTGGAAAAAAACTGGGCGAAGGCAAGAACCCGACGTCGCCCGGCACCCAGCTGACCATCACTTTCCTCACCCCCTCCTCCCCCCAAGGTATCGAAAGGAAAGAGAAAATGACTGTCCTCCTCCGTAACGCTCAGCTCACTGCCTCTCGCGCTGTCGCAGCTGCCTCGGGTTCTGTCGCTGCTGTGTCCACCTCGGTCCGCGTGGCGGCTACTGCTGCTGTGGCATCGTCTACCCCTGCGCGTTGTGTTCAGCAGCGATCGCTCTCTACTCGTACGGCTGCTAGGAATGTTCGTGTTGCTGCTGCGGTGCCCAAGTCGGCTCTTTGTGAGTGTTCTCCTCTCTTTCTCTCGAGCGTGTGGGCCTGTTCGCTGATTTCATTTTCTGTGGGTTTCTTTTTGACAGTTGGCCAGGTGCGAACGTACGCTGCTGAGGCGGGCGGCAAGTTCGTGCGTGACAAGCCTCACATGAACATCGGTACCATCGGCCATGTCGTACGTATTCCCTTCTTCTCCATTTATCTTCCCTTTGAAGGTAAAAGACTGACCTTCACACCTTGTGAATGCAGGACCACGGCAAGACGACCCTCACAGCCGCCATCACCAAAGTCCTCTCCGAAGCGTCCGGCAAGGGAAAATTCGTAGACTACGCCTCGATCGACAAGGCACCCGAAGAGAAAGCGCGCGGTATCACCATCTCCACCGCCCATGTCGAGTACGAGACTGCGAACCGACACTACGCCCACGTCGACTGTCCCGGCCACGCCGATTACATCCGAAACATGATCACCGGCGCTGCGCAGATGGACGGCGCCATCATCGTCGTCTCAGCCACTGACGGTCAAATGCCCCAAACGCGCGAACACTTGCTCCTCGCTAAACAAGTCGGTATCAAGAAACTTGTCATTTTCGTGAATAAGGTCGATCAGGTTGATGATGAGGAGATGTTGGAGCTTGTGGATATGGAGATGAGGGAGTTGTTGGGGACCTATGGGTTTGATGGGGAGCAGACTCCTATTATTCATGGGTCTGCGTTGGCTGCGCTCGAGGGTAAGACACCTGAGATTGGTAAAGAGGCCATCTTGAAGTTGATGGAGAACGTCGATGCGTGGTTGGAGATGCCTCCTCGAGACCTTGACAAGCCTTTCCTCATGCCCGTCGAGGACGTCTTCTCCATCTCGGGTCGCGGAACGGTCGTCACGGGACGAGTCGAGCGAGGCACCATCACGAAGGGCTCGGAAATTGAGATTCTCGGGTTGGGATCGAGCTTCAAGACTACGTTGACGGGTATTGAGATGTTCCACAAGGAGTTGGACCGGGGTGAGGCTGGAGATAACATGGGAGCCCTGTTGCGCGGTATCAAGCGGGAACAAGTCAAACGCGGCCAAGTCCTCATCTTCCCCGGCTCCATCAAGCCCATCAAGAAGTTCCAAGCGCAGATCTACGTCCTCACCAAGGAGGAAGGAGGACGGTATACGCCTTTTACGAACAACTATCGGCCTCAGCTCTTCATTCGGACTTCGGATGTTACGGTTAGTTTGACGCATTTGCCGGGAACGCCGGATGCGGATGAGAAGATGGTCATGCCGGGGGACAATATTGAGTTGGTGGGTGAGTTGGTGCATGATGTTGCGTTGGAGGAGGGGTCGCGGTTCACGCTCCGTGAGGGCGGTAAGACGGGTGAGTTTATCTTCGTTTTCTGGAGCTTGATGAATGCATGAGCTGACGGGTTTTCCGCTCGTTCTTCTTCTTCGCACAGTCGGTACTGGTATCGTCACGAAGCTCATGTGAGGCCGGGCCCAACACTTCCCACACAAACTTGTACCCTGGACTTCTATTCCAACCAAAACAATGACAACTATTGTCTGATTTGGGTGCCACACCTGCCACCACTCAATCCACAATTCTCGGTGTCGAGTCGTGGAACATCGAGGGGCATGTGATCGATCTCCTCCAGCAACATGCAAGCAATGCTACTTACCCTCCACCCCGCTTTAGTATTTGCATCCACAGCTGAATCTCGGTCAGGGTCGGTCGACGAATGGGTGTCAGGGTCCAGTGTGTCGATCCTGCTTGGTTATGCTCGTTACGCTGATGGCTCATTTCTCCCCCTTTTTATAGCTCCCCTCCTCATTCTCTCCCTCTCCATCCCCCTCAGCTCACATTCTCCTTCCTCTACTCTCATCACCAAGACAACCAGACAAATCTCTATCAAAACACCAACAATGTCCGCTCCTCCTACCAACGTCAAGAACCCTCAGCTCGGCTCCCAGTCCTTGCCCGGTCACCAAGAGCACATGCCCACTCAACCCTGCAACGTCTGCTTGCCTGCTGAACCTAGCTTCACGACGGCTGTAGCTTACAAGCCTGCGAAGAAGCTGGAGGGCAAGGTCGTCCTTATCTCTGGCGGCGACAGTGGAATGTGGGTAGCCGGGAGCTAGCATCATTAACAACGCCTCCGTCTCCGCATTCATCGGCAGTGGAGCCCACATCGACGACGCCTCGACCAAGGGAGCCATCATCGCCTTCACTCGCTCGTTGTCGACTCAGATCTTGCAGAAGAGGGGGATTCGGGTCAATGCGATCGCTCCTGGGTCGATCTTGACTCCTCTGATCGAGACTAGTCTGACGGAGGAGCAGAAGAAGGGCTTTGGGAAGGGTACGCCTATGGGTGAGTTTCTATAATCAACCACTTTCCTCACATGGAGATTTGTCCAAAGCTGAACGCCGAACACCTTTCCAACTCTTCTAGGTCGTCCCGGTCAGCCTAGCGAGGTCGCTTCGTGCGTGGTGTTCTTGGCCAGTCCGGACAGCTCGTACATCTCTGGCTCGACTTTGCACCCGAATGGTGGGGAGCCTACGAATGCTTGAGGCACACCACCAACACAACAACACCACCACTTTGAACACGAGTTCCCGCTCCTTCTGGTTTCTCTGACACCCCTCTTTTGGCGCGTCTGCTGCGTTTGTACTTCCTGTCGTCGTCCTTCGATTCACGACCTTTCAAGTTGCGATGAATTTGATCAAGTGTTGTTGAGTACAACTGAGTCAATCCATTCGCTTGTTCCCACGTGATCAGAATCAGGTCTCTTTTTTTGGAAAATGGACTTCTCAAAATACGCTCGGGTCACAGCTTCCACGACGAACCTTCTCACCTTCGCACTGACCGACCTTCTCACTCGCTGAAGCCCATCACCCAAAACATGCTCGCATTCACTCCAGCATCAAACGCAAGACGGCGAAGAACATCATCGTCAACCATGCGCATCTCGCTCTGCCTCAGCTTCGTCTTTACCGCGCTGCTCTGTCTTCTCAGCTCGGCATCAGCAGCAGCATCAAGATCACCCTCAGCAACGGGCAATCGTCTCCTCCTCATTCACGACACAGAACACTCGCCCCGCTCCTCCCTCACCGAGCTCAACTCGATCCTCTCCGGACGAGGATATGCAACCACCTTCCGCGATGCCAAGTCGAACAGCCCCGCTCTGGTAGAGTACGACGAGGCCAACTTCGACCATGTCATTCTTCTCAGTCCAGGCAGCAAGGCACTCCCTACAGACTTGTCCCCACAGAAACTGGTGGCTTTCCTCAAACAGGGTGGGAATGTCGTCTTTGGGTTATCGGCTGCTACGGTTACGCCTGCCATGCGGGATCTGGCGCGTGAATTCAGCTTGGAGTTCCAGGAACGCGGTTCGGCGCTCGTAGACCACTTCCGGGTCGCCCAGGGTGACGACGGACGACATGCTTCGGTCCTCATTGGCGGTCCTGAGATCGACGGCAAGACGGGTCTCTACCCTGGTGGATTGATCTCGAACGAGGTCATCTTTTCGAGGGAGACGATTGAGAAGGTCAAGGCTCAGCCATTCGTTTACAAGGATGGAAGCGTGCATCAAGTTGGAGATGTCCCCTTCGTTTTCCCCCTGATCCTACCTCCCGGATCATCTTTCTCTGCCGAACCACCCACGGTCCCTTCTCCTTCTTCCTCCGAAGAGGGAGAAGAACAGACACCCAAGGCCAGTCTGACTTCGGAGCCCTTGGCTGGAACGACCGATACGCTCACTGGTTTGGGACCTTTCCCTCCCGTCTTGCTTGGTAATGGCTCTACAGGCAGCGGTGGAGGCCAAGGTGCCATCGCCCAAGATGAAGGTGTGACTTCCCTCGTCAGCGCCTTCCAAGTCTCCGACAACTCCGCCCGCGCACTCTGGATCGGCAGTTCGGCCCTCTTCTCGGATGCGTTGCTTTCCCAGGGAGGAAGTAATCGGGCGGTGGTGGAGGATTTGCTCGGGTGGGGGTTGCAGGAGAAGGGTGTGTTGAGGGTTGTGGGGACGCAGCATACGCGTGTTAGGGCGGGTAGTGAGGATGTTAGGCCTGCTTATGAGGGTGAGGGACGGGAGGGGGATGAAGGCTTTGGGGAGGGACAGAGGATGTACCGCGTCAAGGACACCGTTGTGAGTTTTTCCTCTCCTGTTCTTCATTACACATACGGTGGCTGACTTCTAGATATGTACATCAGACCTACTCGATCGAGCTCGAGCAGTACACTCCTGAACTCGGCTGGTCGCCCGCTCCTCGTGATCTCGACTTGCAAGTGACTCTCAGCATGATCGACCCTTTCATCACCGTTCCCCTGCACGCCACTTCCGTCAACGATTCCACGTCCGCTACGAACCTTGCCTCGCCCACCTCTTCGAGCAAGAGCAGCACCACCTACACGGCGACGTTCCAGCTCCCCGACCGGCACGGAGTCTTCTCCTTCGTCGTTCTCTGGCGTCGGGCCGGGTTCAGCTATCTGGAAGCGAAGGACGTGGCCCCGGTGCGACCGTTCAACCACGATGAGCACCCACGGTTCTTGAGTGCTGCGTGGCCGTATGTGGCTGGTGCGTGGAGTACGATTGGAGGGTTCTTGGTGTTTGTTGTTGTTTGGGTGTCGTTGGATTGGGCGAAGGTTGGGGCTGGTGGGGTTGGGGGTGTTAAGAAGACGAAGACGGCGTGAGGGCGGGTGTGTCCGGGCCTTGCTGGGGTGGTCCTTCCCTCCTTCCTACATACATAAAACTTTGACTACTCTCAAATGAAAACTTCTTGTCCTTCCTTCTTGACGTCGATTGTGTGGATGTTTGCTGTGCTCCGTGCGAGAAGAAAGAAGAAACGTTGAGAAGATCTCGCTGACTGACAGGGAACTTCTTCTGGAGGACGACCATCACCATCATCCTCAAGATGCCATCTGCACTCCTTCCTGCTCGCGACGTCCGATTACCACCACCACCAACAGGAGCAGCGCCTCTCCCACCCGCGCACGCACCTCAACACCAGCACGAGCACGAGCACGACGATGAGGATGACCACTCCCACTCCCACTCGCATTCAGGCGAATCCCACTCCTCCCACTCCTCCTACGCCCGCAGACACGCTCCACCGGACGCACCTCCACCACCCACATCCCTCACAGCCCCAACCCTCGCCGCCCTCTCGCTCCTCTTCCTCCTCCTCCTCTTCCACCTCTTCGGCTTGAGTCTCTTCACCCGCGGCTTCTTGCTGACGAGACGACAGTTGGACGGGGCAAGGTCTGTAGGGTGTGTGGAGGGGTTGGAATCGTACGTCCCTCGTGCGCCTTCCTCGATTGGGGATCTGGGGGATTGGTCTGCGCTGAGTTCGGAGGAATGCGCTCTGCCTAACCAGATGACATACGATCGCGCAGTCATCCTCATCGTCGATGCGCTGCGGTACGACTTCCTCGCTCCTCTCTCCAACAACACCGAGTCCTTCACTCCTCATCCGAATCAACACGGACACCTCCCTTACCCCGCCGACCTCATCGCTCACCATCCCTCGCACGGATTCCTGACGCACTTCTACGCTGATCCACCTACGACTACCCTTCAGCGCATCAAGGGATTGACGACGGGTACACTGCCTACGTTCGTCGATGCGTCTGCTAATTTTGGTGGGGGACAACGGATCGAGGAGGATAATTGGATTGAGCAGTTGCGGGTTCGGAAGAAGGGGAAGGTAGTCTTTGGAGGGGATGATACCTGGATGGGTCTCTTCCCGAACACCTTCGACAGCGCTACGCCCTTCGATTCGTTCAATGTGCACGACCTCGATACAGTCGATCAGGGCGTTCGGAAGGTGTTGGAGCCTTACCTCTCAGCAGGATCTGAAAAGGAGGATTGGTCACTGTTGCTCTTGCATAACTTGGGCCTCGATCATGCCGGACATCGATTCTCCTCAACTCATCCGAGCGTGAAGCGGAAATTGGTAGAGACCGACACCCTCGTCCGGGACATCATCACCCATCTCGCACCTGAACCTTCTTCTTCCACCTCCTCAAGTCAGGAAACCCCACGGACGCTCTTCGTCTTACTCGGCGATCACGGGATGGATCCACAGGGCGACCATGGCGGCGATGCGGAGTTGGAAGTTGGGGCGGGACTGTTCGTCTGGAGTAGTGGACGATCTGGTGGGTTTTCAGGTTCGGCTTCTTCGAGTAGTCCAGCTTTGGAGGCTCATGTGGACGTGATGAACCTACTCTCGAATGAGTGGGGTAAGGATGATCATCTGGTCCCTTCTTCCCGTGTTCCCTTCTCACCCCTTGGGCCGCCCTCACTCACCCATCGGAGTATCTCGCAGATCGACCTCGTCCCTTCTCTCAGTCTTCTCCTGGGCCAACCGATCCCTTTCAACAGTCTCGGCACAGTCATTCCTGAACTCTTCGCTCAGGCTGAGTTTGATTCGGGCGGGGAAGGTGGAGAGGTGGAACCGGGTAGAGACGTGCTTCTGAGGGCGTTACGGATGAACGCTCATCAGATCCGGACGTACCTGCGGGCCTACTCTTCCGGCGGGACGGGACAAGAGAATGAAGGGAACGGAGGCAGTCGGACAGGTGGTGCACTCGGTGCGGAGTTGGAAGATGAGCTCGATGGATTATGGGAATCTGCCCGGAAAGCCGATGCGCACTTCGCTTCCCTCGTCCACTCCTCCGCCCCGCACGCAGAGATCACGACAGCCAGACGGGCAGCTTCACGGTCTTACTTCCTCTTCACGCGCGCCGCCCTCACTCGCGCAAGGCAGGTGTGGGCGACGTTCGAGATGAGGCTGATCTGGCTTGGCTTGGGTCTTTTGGCTGTGGGTTGTGCGGCGTTGGTGGGCGTGTATGTTGAAGTTGGACGGGAGGTCGGCGTTGGTAAACTTTGTGATTCTTTTGGCTGGGTTGCTGAGGATGAGAGTGAACAGCCGGGTAGTGTTCGGTTGGCGAAGAGGATTTGGAGGAGGGCTGGGATGGGTGGGCTTGCGGTTGGTTTGCCTTCTGTTGCTGTTTGGGTTGGGGTGGAGGCTGGGAAGGCTCAAGGGTTCAGTTTGGGGTTGGTCATGAGGGTTGGGGAGATGGTGCTTTGGAGTGGGGCAATGGGTGCTGGGCTTGCTATTGCGCTTCTGCCTTTGGTGCAAGGTCCGAGCGGGTTGGTTCCTGCCTCTGCGCCTGGATCGGCGCAAAAGAAGAGGACGACGACAGCAGGGAGCAAGACGGGGTGGATTGCTTTGCTGGGACCTGCGTTGGTCCATGCGGCGCTATTCGCGTCCAACTCGACCATCCTTCGGGAAGACTTTATCGTCCTTCTCGGTCTCGGAGTCGTCCTGCTCCTCATGTTCCTCTCGATCGCGTCTCGCTTGGCGCGAACGAGTAGCGTCACAGCTCCGACCGCCGACTCGAAGACTGCTTCCGGTTCTGCTTCGACTTCAACAACACCAGTCGGTCCGCTACGTACCTCGCGCCGAAACTTTGTACTGATCAAGACGGGTTTGATCAGTCTTGCGATCCTCTTCTGTGCGCGTATGGGACGGTATGGTTCTCTGTGCCGGGAAGAGCACGGTCCGAGCTGTATCAGCAACTTCTACGCTACGCCTTCGTCGATGCCGGTACCTGCGGAAGCTGTGCCAGGTGGGGTGGAGTTCGGAGATATAGGCTCGGGACATACGCTCGCTCCGCATATGAGCGTTTCGGGCGGGCTAGCCGCGCTCGGCGAAGGAGGATTCACGAATTCGATCCCTTCGATCGTCTTTGCGTACGTGTGCGCGTATGCCCTTCCGGGTGTGTTGCAGACTTTGTTGGCGTATGCCCGATTTGGAGGGGAGAGTAATACGAGCAATGTGGGTATTGCGCCTAGGTTTTTGGGTTGGATCGTGAGGCCGGCGTTGTTGGCTGCTGCGGGACATTGGGCTGCTGATTTGTTGGCGGGCGATGCGGGCTCTGCGTCTTCTGCTGCTGCTTCTGGAGCGGCCAGTGGAGGGGATGCGACGGCGGAGTGGGCTGCGAGTGCGGCGGTGTTTGTGGGGAGGGTGTCGGCTGCTCTTCTTGGTGTTGCTGTGGTTTTCTGGTTGTTGGCGCCGATGTGTATTGAGTTTAGGCAGGTGGATGTGCCTGGACAACAGGGTACTGCGATGGCGGGTCGGAAACAGGTTCAGCTGCTCGGCTTTGGGAACGCGTTTGGGTCGACGTACCTCCTCCTCGTCTCGGTCGTGTTCGGGTTACTCTTCCTGAGTGCTCAGCCTTCGGGTCAGGTGACGCTCAGTTTTGGGATGGTCGGGCTTGTGTTGTTGGCTGAGCTTGGTGCGGAACTGCGTGCCGCTGACGCAGGTGTGGAGAGTGGGGTGGCGTTATGGACATCAGCTCTTGCGCTCCTTGCGCACAATGCCTTCTTCTCGTCCGGTCATCAGGCGACACTGTCTGCTATCCAGTGGCGGACCGCCTTCGTGCTCACGAGGACGGTGACGTACCCCTGGAGTCCGATCTTGGTGGTGTTGAATGCGGTGGGGCCTTTGGCTGTCCTTCCGGCTGTCGGGTGCAGTTTGGGTGTGTTGTGGGGGCTGGTAGCGCGTGCGCCTGTGATTCCGCCTGGTGGGTTCCCTGCTATGGAGGGAGGAGAAGAAGACGAGGATGGAGAAGTTCGTTCAGCGGCGGATCTGGCGTCTTCCAAAGTCGAGCGGGAGCGGATGCAGAAGATCTCCTCTTCGCACATGTACACGATCCTCGACCTCCTCCGGGCCCAGCTCGGACTGAGCCTGTACTTCACAGTCCTCACGCTCGGCTCGGCGGTGTGGGCTTCGGAGATGAGGCGGCATCTGATGTTGTACAAGGTGTGGACGCCTCGGTTTATGCTTGCTGCTATGGGTGGGGTTGGGGTGCAGGTTGTTGGTGCGGGCGTTGGGGTTGGGGTTGTTGGTGCTGTTGTGCTTGCGAAGGGGGCTGCTATGTTTGGGAGTCGGTTCCGATGAGCTTGGGGGAGGGGTGAGGAAGATTGAAATAGTCTTAATATCAAAATCAAAAAGGATTCTTGTTAGCTTTGTTGCGTATCTGCGTGAAGAGAGTGTGAGCGGTGAGCTGAGCTTGAGTTGTTGCTTCGAGGGGAAAGGACATTGTGACAAATCTTCCATTGAAGATCCCACGGTCGAGTCTGGGCAAAGGCATGAACGGGTGATACGAATGATCGACATTTCTGTTCTCGCTTTGTGCTTTGCGTGGATATCGTCGAGGGTTGAGACCGTTGTTGAGAAGGTGGGACAAACAGGTTTGCTGAGGAGAGAGGCGCGGTACAATGTTGGGCCTCTCCCTTCGCCTCGAGGGTTAGGAGGAGTTTGGACGTAACAGCTTGAGAGTTGGAGATCATTGTTGTGGTTGTGCGAAGGGGCTGTGGGAGGGAAAGAAGATGAATACTTGAGCTCATGGGTAGGAAGCATAAGGAAGGGCAGGGGTGGAAGAACTCACTTTTCAATGGACTCGAAGCCATCCGCAGGGTTGATGACTGTGATGGCTGTCCCCCTCAACACGACCAATCCGAGCGCCCTCTTGCTGTCGGTGAGCAGTCCAGAGACAGGGTCCTTGGTGTGTTCCTGTACATCATCCATGACGAGGTTCATAAGCTGATCGAATCCCTTGAGTGTGCCCGAGACTTCTCGTCCGCCGGCCAACTTGACGCGGATCTGCTTGTCTGAGTATTTGGAGAGGTCGAGGATGGCTTCGCGCTTGGGTCTGTCGCCTCCTCCGCCTCCTCCGCCTGATGGTGCTGAGTGTGAAGATGAGTGTGTGTGTCCTCCTCCTCCTCGACCTCCTCCTCCGCCTCGTCCACCGCCTCGTCCTCCTCGATCTTGTCCACCTCCTCCACCTGGTCCGCCTCTTGATGATGCGCCGCGTCCACCGCCTCCTCTCCCTCCGCCGCCGCTTCCTCGATGTGATCCTCTGTCTGCCATTGTTGCGTGTGCTGTGATGATGGAGTGCTGGGCTTGGCGAGTGTATGCTGTTGAGGGAATGCTTCCAAGGCGAAGGTCAAGGCGAGGTTCGAGTGGAAGTGGTTCTTTCGGCCGAGAGAGTTCCACGTGGTTTGCTTGGGATGATCATGATCACTCACTCACTACACGCAGCACAGCACTCCACCTTGAACACCATGCTGAGGACGGAGGACGATGATGAGGTCGAGGATGAGCACGAGCATCTCGATAACCACCACCATCAGCATCAACATAGGATAGCATATACCCACCCATCCCAACAGCGCCCCGCCAGCCATGACCACGCGCTTCAACTTCAGCACATTCAGCACCACCCGCTCACGTCGCAACACTGCTCCCTCAAACCAGCCCATCCCAGACAACGACGTACAGTTCTTCCTCCTCCAGACTGCCGTCCTCCTCGCAAAACAACAGCTACAGTCATCCCTCCTACCACAGCCAACAGGTGGAAGCACGGCCTCAGCAGGAAACAACACTCAACCGACAGCAGCAGGCACTTCAACACCACCAGCAGGCGCAGGAGGAGGAGCACTCACTACAACAACATCAGCATCAGGATCAACCTCCGCAGCACTCGCAGCAGCAGCAGCAGCCAAACGAGCACAGGATGGCTCAAAGTCAGACTCGTGGGTCTCAAACGTCTCCGGAGGCATCTCAGCACTCTCCCTCTCCGGCTTGCTCTCCCTATCCTCCTCATCCTCCGGCAGCGTCCGATTCCCAGAGAAACTCATCAAGCGTCTCAACGAGCGTCTCCAGCTGATCAGCTTCGCCAAGGACCCCTCATACACTTCCCTCCGCTTCCGAGCTACCGTAGGCGCATTCTATGGACAACTCAACGATAAGGCTTTCATGGCTCGCATCAGAAGCGATCGCAAGATTGAAGATCTCATCATAGCCTTCGTCACCACGGCCCAAAAACGACTCTCGGCTGCGTCATCAGAGACCATGACGCCCGAAGAACGCACCACCGAGTTGGAGTCCCAGGTCGGAAGCTTCGTCAAGGTCATCAGAGAATGTCTGCGTCAGATCCACGGCGTGCCTAAGGAGCTCATGGATCGACTTGAGAAGTACTCCGCTTCCTTTGGGGGTACACCCATCGTCCTCGGAGGGGGGAACAACAGCAGCGGTGGAAGCAGCTCGAACATCCCCACCATCGCCTCTCTCAATTCGGGCCGCGATAACGCGTCCATCGGGAGTGCCAGCGGGATGGCAGCCGCCCTCGGTCTCGGTGCTCAGGGCGCACAGAGTCCGCCACTGACGAATCATTCGGGCAACACGTTCGATATGTCCGCGCCCTCCGCTGCAGCTTCAACCGCGGCGACATCGATGGACAGCAGAAGAACTTCGGCTGCCGTCTCTCTCGGCGGTCCAGCACTGGTGGCTTTCTCGGATCCGACACTGAATGCGCTCATGGACCATCCCCTGGTGGCTACTGTCGGCAATCTCTTCAGAGAAGATCGCGAGCAGCTGCGCAAGGATGTCGATTATATCCGGACTGTGTCCACTGAAGAGGTGCGCTGTTATCCGTCCACATCCCTCATTGCGCTCTGATTACTGACCTTGCGCTTCTTCAGGCATATATGATCGATCTCAAACACTGCGTACGCGCTATCCACCTCTCCGAACAGTGGCCAGGCAAACGGTCCGACTTCCTCTCAGCAGCCTCAACAACCTCAGCAGCCCAGTCGGCCCTCTCCAACGCATCAGCAGCCTACCCTCCCTTCGACCCAGCCGAGGCCGAACGGGCCGGCGAGGAAGACTACGGTCGATGGCGCGCGAGTGAGTTAGCTGATCTGAGCGCGACGATGGCGGAGATGTGTCGGAGGAATCCGGCGCTTTTGCGGGTGAACAGTAAAAGTCCGGGCGGGGCTACTGCGGAGGAAGGTGGGGGCTCAGGCGCGCCCGAGGATGGGGATGGAGAAGGCGATGATGGTTCTGCGACGTCCTTCACATTCATCCCGCCTGATCCGCGCGGGTACTACCGTAAAGCGCTGACGATCATGCTTGCGCATGACATCGATGCCATCATGTCCTTCTCGGAGGAAGAGGTCTCCGTGGGTATCCTCTCGCACAACCATCTGGTCTTGCTCGATCAGATTGCGCGTTGTTGGCGCATTACGGACGGGTGGAGGAGGGCGGTCAGGTTGGAGGTTATCAGGGAGCGGTATGAGGCTGGGCAGTGTCCCCTGGACAGCGTGGACGACGCGGTCCGGATCGTCGTCGCTCCTGCTCTAGCGGCAGCTGCGGCCGCAGCAGCAGCATCGAGCAACCCCTCTTCACCCAATCTCGGCGGACCCTCGGCCTTCATCCCGACCCCATCCATCACCGACGGTTGGATGATCCACGAGCGCAAGCTGCTCTCCTACACCTTTGGCCATCTCTTCCGTTCGCTCATGCGCTGGCTGTACGATGCCTTCCAAGATCCGATGGGGACGGATGTGTTTGAGGTTGTGGCGCATGCGGGGCTTGTGCAGGAGCTTCATGCGTCTGGGTTGTTGTTTGAGGCTGCTGATCCGAATATGAGGCCGCCGTCGCCTACGAAGCCGTTTGGTAATGCGCCTGCGTTTGGGCGGAATGGTGGGGCGGGTAATGGTGGATCTTCGTCGTCGTCGACGACGAGGGGGATTCCATCGCATCTGGCGCCCATCCAGCTCGAGCGGCATATCGAGGAACTCAAAGATGCTGTGAGGATCACGGCCATCCATGAGTACACGGCTCGGACGACGGAGCTGTTCGGTCAGATATTGCCGGATGACTCGAATGAGATTGCGCCTCTGCTCGAGTTGAGGGATTGGCTTGAGAGTGGGGCGAAGAGCCTCTCGAAGAGGTGGGGCGCGACGGACTGGCCGTTCGGGTCGATCGACGTCGTCGCGCTCGTGTTGGAGAAACAGGTTCCTCTCTACCTGGACGATCTCGACTCGATGAAGCGTCAGATTGTGGAGCGGGCGAATACGCGTCGATCGGATGAAGTTGGCGGGATCGAGTTTGACGAGATCTTTTTGTTGTTGAGCAAGGTGCGTGGGTTGTTCGGGCTCTTTGCTGCTTTCTGTCCTGAGCAGATGATCAGGGGTGCCAATGAGGCGGACGATGATGATGAGGATGATGAAGACGGACCGCGTCTGACGGGGAAGATGGATAAGGATGCGCGGATCTTGGCGGATCGGGGTCGGTTGGGCTCCTTCTCGCTCGGGAAGTGGTTCGAGCCGCACATGTGGCGGTGGTTAGCCCAGACGGAGCTCAAGGTGAACGAGTGGGTGTCGAATGCGCTCGCTTCGGATCGGTTCGAACCTCTCGATCCGGACGTGGGCGCTCTGCATTCGTCCTCGATTGATATCCTCTTCAACGCGCTCCAGCAGCCTGTGGATTTCATCCTGGGTCTCGACTGGCCTGATCGGGTGATGAATGCGCGCTTCTTGAACATGTTGGCGAAGATTGCTAGTCGGGCTGTGGAGAGGTATTGTGCGGCTATGGAGGCTTTGTTCAAGGAGGAGATTCGGACGAGTGCTACTGTGGGCGGTGCTGGTGGGGATGGAACGGGGGGTGATGGGGATGGGGCCGATGGGGGTGCGGGTGGTGGATCTGGTGCGGGTGGGAGTGGGGAGGGGACGTCGAAGCAGTCTGCTTGGATGGCTAAGGCTAAGTTGACGTTGCAGGGTGCGGCGGCGAAGACGGCTGAGCCGTTCCATTTCAAGCCTGTGGTGAGTTGCTCAAAATTCTTCAATGAGGATGAGGATCGTATTTCTGACCATTTGACTCTACGAAAAACAGTCCTGTGTCAAGCTCAACAATATCGAAGCGGCTCGGAACTTGCTCGATAAGCTGTACTCGAAGATGGACGCTGACGAGCAGGCACGTATCGTGGCGCGGAACACAGTGCCCGATCTTCCTGAGAAGCCTGCGACACAGGCGAATGGTCGACAACGGTTCTTGTTCACGGTCAAGATCGTCCTCGGCGAAGGTCTGTCCTCTGCCTCCTCCAGCGGCGGTTCGTCTGGCTCCTCAGGCTCTGGCTCCGTGCTCGACTCCTTCGTGACGCTCTCCGACGAGTTTGGGAACACGATCGCGAGGACGAGGACGATATCCGAGTCTGCGGACCCGCGGTGGGACGAGACTGTTGATATCCCCGTGGAGGCGAATATGTGGCTAGCTGCGACGGTGTGGAGTCGGAGGACGATGGCTGATCCGCAGCTGTGCGGACGGACCTATCTCCGTCTGGATCCTCGTCTGTTCGGTGACTTCTTGCCACACGAGCTCTGGTTGCGACTCGATACGCGCGGTCGGCTGTTGATCCGGGTCAGCATGGAAGGCGAGAAGGATGACATACTCTTCCATTTCGGACGGGCGTTCCGGATTCTCAAGAGGGCGGAGAGCGATATGATTCGGGCGATCGTGGATAAGATGTCTGTTTATGTCCGACAGAGTCTTTCAAGGCAGGTTCTCAAGTCGCTCGTGAAGACTTCTGGGATCAGGTTGGATAAGGCTTTGGGGAACGTGAGGGCGCTATACGCTTCTGCGCTGGCGTCCACGCAGACGAATGCGTCTGTTATCCCGCCTGTGCACTCGGAGCTTGGAGACGACGGTGGCTCTTCTTCGCGGATCAAGAAGACGAACCAGTTGACGGACCAGGAGATCGAGGCGCCGATCTTGCCGTTACTGGACTATCTGGACGAATGCCTGGGCACGCTCAAGTCGAGTCTGTCCGATGCGGAGTCGCAGCTGGTGCTGAAGAAGGTGTGGAAGGAGGTTCTGAAGATTATCGAGGATATCCTTGTGCCGCCGTTGAGTGATACACCGGCGGTGATGCAGCCGTTGAGTGATAAGGAGGTGGATATTGTTTTCAAGTGGTTGGGATTCTTGAAGAGTTACTTCAATGCGAGGGATGAGGATACGGGGGAGGCGTATGGTGTGCCGCTTGAAGTTTGTGAGTGTCTTCAAAGAGTTGTGCGTCCTTAAGGGGGAAGTGTGGCTGACTTTTGAATTCTTTTCTTGTTCGTATGCAGTGCAAGGGCCGAAGTACCGAGAGATCAGTTAGTACCTGTCCATCCGCGATACCTTACTGGAGATGATTGCTCATCCTTTCTCTGCTCTCCCTCAACAGTCTCATACAGTCTTTTCCACGACATGGGTACAGACCAGCTCCTAGCTGAGATCCGACGACTCGTCCAACAGCGCGCCCGTGCCCAGCTCGAGAACGCCGGCGCCACAGCCGGTGGGACCCGGATGGCGACGCGGAAGAAGAGCGTGTACCAGCAACGGAATCTGAAGACGATCCGGCAACGGAAGAGGGAGAAGGTGGAGAAGGTTGAGCAGCCGGGGAGTTTGGAGTTGTTGTTGAGGTTGTTGAGGATGAGGCCTGGTGCGGGCGATTATTTGCCGGAGATGTATCAGTGAGTTGGTTTTGATGCTTTTATGAGTGGGAAGTGCGTTGAAGCTGACCGGTTTCCTTTACTTGCGAAACTCAGATTCGCGGGTGTGACGGGTGCGGGTGCGATGAATGAGAAGAAGAGGCGGTGATGAAGCTCTACATAAGTTTTCGCCCTTTCTTCTTCCCTGACAATTTCTACCTTTGCTGTTGCCCACGTCTTG